>JAQGAO010004334.1:0-15341 GCA_034697705.1 Ommatoiulus sabulosus
AATTTGATGCCCTATTTCTAAAACATGCATTACAATTCCTATTTTCAAAATCCATACATAAGTACAATTTTCGAAATTACTCATTTGTAAACAACGCCATCTATAGTGATGTGCCACAGCGTTTATAATCACAAAATGGCGTCCGGAAATGCTAGTTTGTCACGTTTCTACAACTGGTTATATGACGCAGCAATTTCTTTAGACCATATAGGGAAGTCTTCAGGTCAAGGTGGTTGTCTACTACTTATGACTATAAAGTTTGTAAACTTCTTTGAAACATTGTAGATATTCGTTGGTAGTACATATAACGTTGTTCCGTGATATTTGCCACAAAACTGAAATTGTTCATCTTTTGACAAACTGGTTGAAAACTGGCAACACAACGCACATTGCAGGTCATTGCTTATATATCAAATTAAGCCAGACTTGTTGGCAGCTATACCCAATGCCATCATTGCATTTTGTGATTAATATACGCAGAGTGGCACATTAGCTCATCTGCACTAGCCAAAGAGTAAAATATACATCTGCCTATTTAAAATTATGGTGTCGAAAGGGTGTGTCGCAAAAGTCTAGATCTCCTAATTTTCTGAAACTAATCAAAAATATTCATTTTTCCTCCAACCAGCTCAATTCAAGATGGCGCTTGCACCTGGTCACCATGAGCCACAACACCAAGATGGGCAGCGTGGACGCCATCGTCACCTGGGCCGCCCCCGGCCTCACTGGCAATTTCTTGGTGACCTGGGAAGTCAAGGAAGGCACTTTCGCCATCACTGGTCACCTGTACACCGACTCTACAACGGTCAGTCTGACGCTCTGGCCGGACACTGTGTACCGTGTCCAAGTGGAGTTGGTGTCCAGCGCGCTGGAGCAGGCAATGCGAAGCGAACCACTGACCATCGACACGAGGGCCATCGATGGACCGGCGTACAAAAAGGGAATTTTGGAAGTCGTCGAGGCTCCTAAAACAGGTCAGTTGGAATGACATCGCTTCAGTCTTCTGACTGCTTTGCTTTTGTTTCTTGGAAAAGCACACTTGATTCTAACTTTCTGCTGGTTCCTTTCCAGAGTACAATACTACACTCATCATTGCAAGCGTGGCGGTGACAGCTTCAATACTTCTCATCCTGGCCATCCTGGTTGGGTTCGCCGTAAGCATCCGTCGATACAAGCGGAAGAGCCTCATTGGACAGTCCCCCGATGGCGATGGACTCCAACGGGTGGGCGCCATTCGCCGAAAGATGTCCCTGCCGCACCTTGCCCTTGAAAATACAGGTAGGACATGTTCTTTTGTTCCAGGCTTCACTTTTTTAGCGTTAATATGCAATGCGAGCCAATGCAACTTTGAAGCCAGAAATGATGCTTGGTCGGCTGGCGCTCATAATTTCGTTTCCAACGTGGTCCTGACACTGCCTTCCATGTAAAAATAGTTTAAAAATACGATAAATCATAGCCGAGCTGCTCATGTTCTCAGATTGCTCAAGTGCTTCATTATCAGAGTATCCAAAATATGATGCATGACCAAAGGCCGACTTAATTTCCATTTTGAGCATATATGCTTCATCGCTTCAGCATATGCTTCATGATGTATTCTTCAGCGTATACAGTATATGGAGGGTTTCCTGCATGTGTAATCCGAACCTTTTTCAATCCGAACCTTTTTCCCACATGTGAAATTAAGAAACAGCTCTTGATCCATTATCTGGCTGTGAGCATATACTTTCGGATCGGGTTCGAAGTCATCTGTTTTTATGAACGAATTATTAAAAATGCGATGGTTAACAATCAATTTAGCTAAACCTTCAAAAGATAGAACGCACATGCTCATCAAACCACGCTTGCTTTGTATTTCAATGGAGCATATGCTCTAAGTGGAAGTCTTTAAGAGTCGAGCATTTGCGACTATTTTTTTAGCATTACCTAGTCTGAAGCATGAGATCAGAATCTCATTCTTTCATTAGTTCATTCAAAATGCGATGGTAAAATACAATTTAGCTAAGCCTTAACTTGAAGTCGAAAGATGAAACGTATTTGCTCATCAAATCACGCTTGCTTTGTACTTGAAGCGCATGCTCCAATTGATCTAATTCGAGTGAAAAACAATGTTCTGGGCTGCTTATTCCAATGACTGACATATGTAGCAGTCTGCAGAGTTGAGTATTTGCCACTGCTAACCGAGTATCACCTCTGAAGCATGAGATCAGCTTAAGTCAAAAGATGAAACGTAGTTGCAGCGCTTGCTTTTTGCTTAAAGCACATGCTCCAACTTACCTAATCTGAATGAAAAGCAATGCCCCGACCTGCAATGAAGAGTGCAATTAATATCCTGAGCTACTTTTCCCAATGCCTGACATCTGTAGCATGCATTCTGCAGAGTTGAGCATTAGCGACTGCTATCCGAGCATCACCTCTGAAGCATGAGATCAGCCTTTTGACGTGCAGAGCAAATGCTCAATTTTTGTAAAAAAAAATCACCGAGGGTAGGTAATAACTCAGTTAATGAACATGACTGAAGGCCAAAAACCACACAGAAAAATCTAATCAAGCTTGACCTTTAATTATACTGGCATATGAGCAGAAACCAAAAACAAACTCTGTACCCACACGAAGCATCGCGGTAGGCTGAACCCGATTAAACGTTTCTGGTCATAAATTGGGAGTATTTACGAGCTGGTATCGAAAAGGCACGCAGCCAGATTTACCTCAAAAATGAAGTTTGTATAGTTTATATTCCGAAAAACCATTTTCCCAAAGAGCGAGATGGCTCCAATATACAATGAAAAAAGGCTTCTAAGCTTTTATGGCCATGGGGTGTTATTTATGCGCTGCTTTACTTTGCCCCAGCAGTCAACCAATGATAATAAATTTGAAATTTTAATACTATTTTTTACTCCGAGCTTGATAAAAACCATCTTGCATGGCTATCAAACTTCTTCCGGCAAATGATTGCGTCGTAAAATAAACCACGGCCATCCTCCGATTAGCGCAATCGGTGATTAGGCAATGTTGAAGAAATTGGAAGAAAATTTATACTCGTGCGTTAACACATTAATGTGTTTGCAAAATTTGGTTTTTCTCCTAAACTTCAGTCATTAATTGTATTTAAAAAAAAAAATAATAAATTGACCAGTTTACATTTAATTAAACAACTAAACAATTGCAAGCGTCATTCTAGGTCACGTTACGTCATTGCAAGGGTTAGTATGGTTATTTCATTTTCAGAATGGTTTAAATTCTAGCGTAAATTTTTTTAAAAAATAAATGGAAGAATTTGAAAACTTTTTAAAAATGGAACATCTTAAGGTAAACGAATCATTCTACGTGTAAAATGATGTAACGTGACATGGAATGACGCTCGGAAGTTTGGGAGAAAAACAAGTTTTGCAGATACATTAATTTGATAAAGCATGTTTAACGTTCAGTTTTTTTTAAAAAAATAAATAACTAAAATAATTTAAAAACTGGGTAAAAATGGAATATCTTAAGGTAGACGAATCATGCTGCAAGGTTTACAAAAATCTTCAGGTTGTAAGTCGTTCCTTATAAAACGAAATTGTTCGTCGAAATTCCGGGCATTTCTGGATTTTAAGCAGCACAAGTAATTAATTATCATGAAAATTCCAAATAAACTGAGGTAATTTTAATGACAAATAGATTAAAAAAAAATACAATTGTGTTGAACTTTAGATATTGGTTTGGAAATTTGTAACTGTGGATTACATACAGTATCTGTTCATCCAAAATAAACGAGGAATTTGTTTTTCCAACATTACATGGAAACACGAACAAGTGCTTTGAGTTTGCAGGGGCAAGTTTTGGGGCAACAGTCAGAAATGAATTTTTCCAAATATTCACAAAGTATACAGAAAGTGCAACTTTTATCGCAACAGTTATCACATGACTCCTACAGAAGGCAGATGCTATTAATACAAACGCATGATTAATATTACCGTTTCCAAAAATGACATTTTGAGTAAAAAGTGCTCCCAAAACCATTACACTATTTCACTCTTTCGCCTGTGACAACACAGCCAAAATGCCCAATTTTTCACCAAAATGGAAGATTAGCACCATGCACCAGGTTTTTTTTTTAGAGGTCAAGATTGATGGCGCCATCAGCAGCCTATTTATTACCTTTAAAACATAAACATTTCGAAGCGATAAAAGCAAAAAAAGTGTTTTTCGGGCCAAGAAGGAGGTGAGAAAATGCTACGGTCATTGATAAGGGATGTCCCCTCGATAAAAAAAAAACCGGTAGGCCTGCATTAAATCCGCGAATTTCGGCTTCATTCCACTCAATTATTATTCGGGCAATAAACATTTAACACAGTAGCCTATGGCAGGCCATTAAAAAAGTCAATTATAGCGCAGAGGATGTTGAATATCCTGCGTATTTAATTTGAGTACCTTTTATCTTTGGGAAAAATGCAGCACCTTTCATCAGGCAAGACTGGTAGCGCCGGGTTGTTACCCCGGGGCCACATGTCCCTCCTGATCACCACCCTTTCGATATTCTTGGGCAAAAATACTCGAGGGGAACGCCCCTTCATATTTTCGGACAATTATGTATTTGGAGATAAATAGCCGCTTTGCAGCTTCGAAATTAAAAAAAACACAGTTCAAAGCAGTTCATGCACTTTAAAAAAGAAGCATTTAGATGGTGTTTTTGATGAAAAAACTTCAAATATCACACACAATTACGAATACTTCACTAGCAAGAATGAGCTCATTTTCCCCACAAATTAATTGTGACGGAAAAAAAAAATGAATTCGTAAATATAGTCGAACCTCGATCGTTAAGACGAATCTCAAGGGACATCAAAATGTGTTCGTTTAAACCGTATAGTTCGTACGGTTTAAACGAACACATGGGAAGGTGCTGAAACTTACTGTATATCGGGGAATTCCCTGTTATCCATTTTTTTCATTCTTTCTGAAGTTTTTCAGAAAAAAATTTTCAGAGTTTTTCCTCAGCTAATGGAAAACTGCCAGGCTTTCAACGGGTCATACGAGGGGTGTTCATTAAATTTCTGCAATATTTTTTTTTTAAAAAAAAGTCAGTATGGATTTTAATGACATTTGGTAGAGAAATACATGTAAACGTAATCTATTTTTTAAAATAATTTCCATATTTTTCAAAACTCAAAGCTTCCAAATCAACATTTTCTGACAGCCACTGGCCGCGTCCACTTCTCTGAGCATCTTTCACAGTTGTCTATCCATTTCTGAAGTTTTCAATCCATGCACTCATGGACCGAACGTTTGGACATTACTCGGACCTTAAACATTTCGCACATTTCTGCTCCTGAAATGCCTTCAAAAGTTAAAAAAAAAACCAAACAACAGATCGCTGCTGAGCCACTATCTCCTCGGAGTCCATCTTTGCTTTCGAATTTTAAGCACGTGCAATGTTTGAAACAATACATGTTGAAATATGTTCAGGAATGATGGAAGAATTTTCCCAAACAATTTCATTAAAATCTATACAGCTTTTTTTTTTTTTTTTTTTTTTTTTAATGATTGTGGAAACTTAATGAACACCCCTCGTACATGCAAATCCAGGTCGTAACTGCTCCCCGAGACATTTGATATTCAACCACAGGTTGCAAGTTCCGGCTCCACGAATTATATGCAATTTCTAGACGAACCCCTGCATGCAATGTTTATCCCCTGAAGCCACGATGGATGCAATTACCCGTGGCCCTCAGAAAATAAGCTTTTTTTTTATCACCGCTATTAGAGACCAGCTCCAAATATATTCGGCTTCTGTCCACGGCGCATTTCATGCTAATGAGTTACCCAACTTCTAACCCTTTTTTTATCTTTTCACGTAAAAAAATGTAAAATTTCGTTTTTCTTTCGCCAGGTGGACTCCCGTGTCCCGCAACGTCGACGCCCACACCGCCCTCTTCCAGCTTGGACGACAAGCTCTCAGCATTCCGCATTTTTTTCGAAAATTTGGACAATAAAATGACCGAATCTTTCAGTCCGAAGCAGACCAGCTTCCCGTTCTCACTGCCGCAAACGATACACGAGATACCCGAAATTCCAGGTAAGGATATGATCCGTTGCTATAATCGTAATTTACTTACTGTGCGAACTGCACAAGGTGCGGTCAAAAAAACCTGAAAATTGGAAGGAAATTGTAAATCATGCTCAGAAATTATATCCAGTCCTCCTCTGGAGATAACCCGCCATAACGCATAAAAGTCGTTAAATTAGTAAGTTTTGTTCGCGGAACGCTGTATGATCAGTTTGCTCCAAAATGCGATGCAATGGGACCTCTCTATCCAAGCGCCATCTATGTTGAGTTACGCGCAACGAGATCTGCTAACGCAATTGGCTCAGAGAAGCCCATTTTTCTATGAAATGTTAGGACCAATGCAGGCTTACAAAACTTGGAAAGTTGTTACTTTTTTTAATGTTTCCAAAAAGTCAATTTATCGAAGTAGAATCATCCATGCATGCAAGTTAATTACTTTTAGAAAAACAAAAAATCCAGTTTATTAAAAAAAAAAAACATGCAACTATGAAAATAAGTACAAATGGGTAGTTAATTGGTACGTTTCGAATTACGCGAAAATAAGCTCATTATCTTTTAAAGTTAATACTTTTTTACGTTACGCTTACGATTACGTTACGATACGAGCTAACAGCAAAAAAGTTAATTACACATCTGCAGAATGATTCACTGAGCTCCAAAGTACTGATATTTTGTTACATTTAAAATTTTTACAATATATGAAATTAATAAAAAAAAATCATAACAAACGACGGGAGAAGTTAAAAATTTGAAAAATTAGGATTATTCACTACTCAGGCAAAAGCTTCACGAATCGTACTTTGATAGTGAAGTCATTTGTGTAAAAAATTTGCTGTTTTTATACCAACTAATGCAATCCTTTTGCACACGTGACTTGATGACTGCCAAAGTACAATTAATAAAGCTTCTGGCTGAATACCACCAACGTGCCAATGCCCAATCTGAATACTGTAGATATCTTTGAAAATTAGGATGCAAGGCATTTTACACTTAAATAATCGGGAAAAATTATAATTTTTAACTAAAGGCACATGTTATAATTTTTAACTAAAGGCACATGTTATAATTTTATTTTTGCATTTCATTTGCAGCTTATTCTCCACCAACGACCATCGGAAGGCCGCGACTGCACAGCGACATTGTGTTCGTGGCCATGGAAGATGGCGTCCTCGAAGAAGGCTGCGCCTTCGAGTCCATCTTACCCACCGAAAAGTTGCTTAAAAAAGCAAAAGCAAAGAGATCCCTGTCGATAATTTAATGAAAGAAATGGAAAAAAACCACAGATTTTCTAGTCCAAACTAAAGACTGCCTCGCGTCGAATGGCCTGGTGCTGATTGCAGGCTACAAGAGTATTTATTGAACTACCAACCATAGCAGTCATGAACTTTGTGACGCACTTCAGAAGTCACGTGGACTGCGAAATTTCTTGGAAGGCGGATATACCACGCAAAAAAATGGAACTATAGCAGACACCTTCAGAAATATGAGAACATTACAACGTGGATCTTTGGGCTTCCAGCAGTGAAAAAACAATAATATTGGAATAAATCTTTCTTCATTGTTTTCTGTATTAATTTTATTTTCCGCACAGAGCCGTCTTAACCATTGCCGTTTTCTTTTGCTTCAAATTCTTGTTTATGAACATCGTTCTAGAAGCTCGTAAAAAGTGCACAAACATCCACTTTTTGTTTTTTCGCACATTTGCCGCTCAAAACTGGAGCAATTTCACTCCGATATTTTTCCTGGAACTAACAATTTTCTGGTAGATTCAGCCTAATAAACCCCGGGTAAATGCACCCAAACAATTGAATACTATGAAAACATCTCAGGCCTCGAATGCACCTGGGCACCTAATTGGCTTATGATATGACCCTTGCCGTCCCCATTTCGATGTCATTTCTGCGTAAAATATGCAGAAAAAAAAAAATAAATAAAAGTACTGTATAGCGTGTAAGAAAAATAAGTTTAAAACGTTATATACCTTACGCCAAAAAAGCAAAAACAAATTATTAAAAAAATTCGAGAAATAATAATACTAATTATACCATTTTGTTAGTTTTCGTATTATGAATCAATTCTATGATCTCATAAAAAAGTCGAAAATGATACGCTTCGGAGTATTCAAACATACATGTAGCGCTCAAAAACCAAAAAATGCCATCATAAAAATTTGAAAACAAACATCCTGATTTATATTGCTAATTTTCGTACAGTACGTACACTGTAGTTTCTCCCAATATAACTATTATCATAATTTCATCTATTCAAATTTTTTCCATTTATTTTTGCAAAAAAAATAAACCTGGATAAAATAATACATTTTGAGGGAAATTTATTTAGACAATGTATCATTTAAATCCGTGAATTACTAGTGAATTCTTATCATTGCAATTGAATTTGTCGCACTTAAATGATAATTGCTCATTATAAACCTGTCTAAATAAATTGCGAAACTGGGGAAATAACATATCGCACACCCGCTTCACAAAGTGACACAACTCAATATTTTTCATCTTGAGAAAGTTCTCGAGATGAAGCGAGTCTTACTTGTAATGCATTGCAGGTAAAATAAAGTGACAGTATTGTCATTTAGCAGAAACTATGGTAAACTCAGACAAATTGTTTACTCTTGACATAATGTATACAGTCTTAAACCGGAAGTCGAGCATATTTTAGTTATGTCAGTTGCATATCTGAAGCGGGGGTGCGACATATTTTGTATAATCTTTCAACGCTCAAAGATCCCCAATTTCCCCAGGTCTCCAATAAACCCCTGGTTTCTAATAATGGACCTTATGCAGAGTTACGTATGAGGCTATATCACGTGATCTTTCCATCGAATCAGATAAAACGTGCCTCGGCACTGCCTCCGGGTAATTTTCGCCAATGGAATGAATGAAACATATCACGTGATATATAGGCATGCTGACGAAATCCGCATAAGGTCCATTATCTGGTGCGTAAGAATCAACGCCCAGATACAATTTTTGCACTATATCGTCTATTATTGAACAAGTGAAAAACAAAAATGTTTTCGCAGATGATTATACAGTCTGGTCCATTTTCAGGACCAAAACTCAGGAATGTATAATTTGCTGTATAATACTTGTATTTTTTGCGAATTTGCTCAAGTTCAGTCCTGTTTGATCCTATGTATGCAACATACAGTAAATGCAAAATGTATGTACATGTAGTGTTTATTTGAAAATGTAGCTGTAAAGCGCTGGAATGTGTACATATAATACTCGGGTCACAGTATATAGACCCCTTAATTTATTTTCATACTTTCACGTAGTTTTCGTCCGAAAACTTGAATCGTTTAGATTAGTTGTTGTATCCAGCCCACTTTTCGCGATGCCTCAATAAAACGAGTGAATTGTAGCACGGGGGAGTTTGGTTTTTATTGATAAATTGCAGGGATCAATCGGAGTTGCAGTGATTAATTCTGGCGTCCAGCTAATTAACGAAGGCCTCCCCAGCTGCTATACAGCCTAATTTTGTGTGGGCCGCAGCCTGAGGAAATCCAGTTTGGAGCAACGTCTTTTACGATCTGCAGTCATAAAAGCAGCTCCATTTTGGAGCCATGGCTCCTTTTCTTCCCATTTTTAATTGGTTTGTGGAGCCCGTCTTTGCGCCCTTCCAGCAAACGCTAATTTACGATAATAAACAAAAATAATGGAAAAACTGAGGGGACTCAACGCTGAGTTTCTAGCGGCCTGTAATTGTAATTGTTATTGTTGCAGAAAGGGGCCAAAATTAGATGAGGAATTTTTCAGACAGTTTGGAAAATCATCAATTACCATCGTGGGGTGTTTGAAATAAGCTAGCATTTGGACGGGCACAGACCTCATAAAGGGTTCCCCCCAGAAATTTCAAATTTAACTTCCCTGACTTTTCCAGATTTTTAAACAAATTTCCCTGACCAATGCCAATGTCAAAATTGAAAATGCCGATGTTATCCACGATTTTGTAAAAGCTACACAGGACAAATATTAATATTTTACAAAATCTGCTAATGACAGTTCTGAAAGTTTTACAAAAGTAGCATACGAATATTTTGAAAATTTTACAAAAGTAGCATACGAATATTTTGAAAATTTTACAAAAGTAGCATACGAAAATTTTGAAAATTTTACAAAAGTAGCATACGAAAATTTTACAAAGGTAGCATGCCGAAATTTTTAAAATTTTACAAAAGTAACATGACAAGATGGTGAAAATTTTAAAAATTTGCATTCGCAACATGTTGGAAGTATTGTAAATTTGTACTCAAAAAGGTTGGGAATATGGCAACTTTGTCATCAGAATCTTTTGCAAATTCCTCCTTGGATACTGTTGAAAATCTTGAAAATTTGTGCAAACTTGTGCTCGGAAAATGTGGAAAATTATGCAAGTTTGTCTTCGAAAAACGTGGAAAAGTTTGCAAATTTGTCCTCGGAAATTGCACATTTATCCTTGGAATAGGTTAAATTTTTTGTAAATACACATGTATCCTAACTATACGTAGAAGCGTTAATTTTAGATTCTGACAATATTAAACTTCGAATTTCCCTGACTATTCCAGACATTTTTAAGTTCCCTGACTTTTCCATACATTTTCAAGTTCCCTGCCCTTTCCAGGGTTTCCAGGTCTGGGGGAACCCTGCGATAAATTTCCAGATATTTCAGTGGTATAGGAAACATAGTTTTAAGACATAAAATGAAATACTTTTCATAAAATTGTTTTTTCTACAGTGAACGAATGTAAATTACTAGGAATCACGAATTTCATACTTTAAACTTACCACGCATCAATTTTAATTGGATTGAAAACTTCATATTTTGCCCGATTTTACGAGCGAATTGATCCCGAGATGGCGCCATTTTTATATGAGTGGAAAAGTTACGAATGCGAAATTCACATTTTCTAGTCATTCACCTTCGTCATTTATATGCAAAATTTTGTATTGAACATACCAGCATATGTAATTACAAGAGCGTAAAACTATCTTCAAAAAATTCATGCTGACAACTAATACCTAGAATTTAAAATTTGTATATAAAATAAAAATAAAAAACGAAATTATGAATTAAAATTAATAGCATTGCAGGTATGGGGTTAATTTATCGCCTTTTTCGCTGAAAGTAATGCGAAATGTAATGTTTTAAGACTAATAATTTCATTCTTTTATCAACAAAAATGAAGTAGAAGTATTCGGTACCGAATTTCCGATTCCGAGAATCACAAAACAGTTTCACAAGAGCTGTGCAAGATCCAATCCACATTATATTTCACTACATATACAGGGTGCGGCACGAAAAGTGACATTTGTAAATAAAATGAAAAACAAAGCATTTGATCGAAACGTGATTCTAACAAAATGTTTGGTATAACAAACACCATGTTTATTGTAATATAAATTATGACGTCCAGGTCATTTCGAGGTCAAGGCCATGTTTTTCAATGGCAACTCCCTAGTTTATCGTACAGATTTGTATCCTCGCCAAAAAAATAATAAACATTTGTTATTAATTTATATTAAAATAAATACTGATGTTTTCCTTCCCCCTCCATACCAAAAACATTTTGTTAGAATCACGTTTTGATCAAATGCTTTGAATTCATTTTATTTTCAAATGTCACTTTCCACGCCTCACTCTGTACAGGGCTCCCCCAGAAATTTCATTTTCAACTTCCCTGACTTTTCCAGGTTTCAAAACAAATTTCTCTGACCAACAAAAAAACTATTTTCACGATTTTTCAAAATATAAAAGGAAAACTTTCAATATTTTTGCAATATTTACTTATGTCAATTTTCCAAAATTAGCATGACTATTGTCTGAAAATGTTACAAATTAGTATTCGAATAAATAATGTTAAAGTGTTGCAAATTTTTACTCTGTAAGGTTGATGATTTTGCAAATTTGTCCTCTCAGTCAAAATTTTCCCCATAAATTGCTGAAAATGTTACAAATATGTACCCGAAAACAGCGGAAAAATTTGCAAATTTATACTCTGAAAACGTTGAAAATTTGTAAAAATGTCCTCAGAAACTGTTGGAAATTTTGCAAATTTGTCCTCTGAAACTGCTATAAATGTTGTATATATGTGTTCGGCACATTTTTCAAATTTTTCAAATTTGTGCTTTGAAACTGCGGAAAATCTTGCAATTTGCACTTTGAAAATTGTGAAAAGTTTACAAATAGGCTCTGAGCTAACCATCGGCATTAATTTTGGATTGTGACAACATTAGCCCACTACGTTGAATTTCCCTGACTTTGTCCGAAATTTTCAAGTTCCCTGACATTTCCAAATTTTCCAGATCTGATGGTACCCTGCTGTATAGTATACCTGCACCACACCGAGCTTATTTTCACCTAGCAACCACTTTATATTTGATTTGTGTGATATTTTGCCATCAGGATTTGGACATGACTGAAGTACAAACAGAGATGCAAGGCATATGAGAATGGAATAGAATTTAATAAACTATAAAAACGTTGTAAAAAAAGTAGTAAAATGTGCGTGGTATACTGTAGACAGCCCAATAAAGCAAGGGCCGAAAGACCAATTCTGCCCAGAACATAATGACAGAATTATCAAAGAACATTTACAGGCTAGAGGGAACCATCTAATTACTACAACAAGAAATCAAGACATACAATAAATTCCACCACTGGACAATGATTAAATGTTTTGCAGTCTGGGCAAAAAAGTGCCAAATGCAATGAAATCTTAAATAAGATGAAGATTAAGGTTAATTTTTCTTTCTGTCTATCTCTATCTTGGACACATGCAATGATTGAAATCCAAACAAAATATGTACGTGACATCACATATCGAATTACAAGAGCTCAAACTTCATCGTGATTTCCTGAAGCTGCATTTTGGTCATCTTGGCTTATGGCACTGTAAGCGATGAAGATTGGGGAGAAAAGGCAAAGCCTTCTTCATTTTGACCATGGGAGGGAGGGATCACATGGATGCTAGACTAGCCTTTATTATGGCGCTTTCCAAAAGCATCATAATTATAACGCGGCTGTTTCTTAAACAAAAGTTCCCTATCTTCTTCAAGCTTCTTGTGTGCATCGACCACTGCCATCTCCTGCAGCTTCTCCTTTACGCTTTGTTTCAAATAGTCTAATTTCAAAACAACATCTTTGAGGTCCTGAAAAAGCCCGTCTTCAAACTGTGTAGGTGGTTGTACCGGTGGAGCATGAAAGCCCAATAAAGTGTTGAAGAACGCCTTGAGTAGATCCATGTCACGTACGAGTATGTTTGCCGCAGGTGAAGAGATGGCAACAGTCACGTCTTCTATATAATCGCAGACTAGCGAGCCAATTGTCTTCAAGTAATGCGCCACAAATGAAGCAGGAAGGAATAAGAAAAAAGCAAACCCCTGAGCAGAAAGTGAAGAGAAGAAGGGCCAAGGATTGTCGTTGTCAACGATCCAAAGTTGATCACAATATATTAGTAGTGGTTAAATCCAGTAAGTACTTCCTTCTATTTACAAAAAATAAATTGACATAATTCGAACCCGCAATTAGATAATTCAACCCGGATTACGACTTAATACTCATAAACATTTGGTCATGTCAGGTACTTTCATCTTAAGGAAAGATTTTAACCTCAAAATTTACTTATCTCATTTCATTTATCTTAGTTTACTTAATTCATTTATCTATAAAAATTTGGCAAGAATACAAAATTTATGTTAAAAACTTTATTACATTTGATTTTCGCGCCTTTTTCGATGTTGGATTCCCCAAGTTAGTTTATAATTTTGTTAAAAAAAATTAACGGGAACAAATTAAAACTTTTACACCTCAGAGCAGGTGAATCATTCTACTAGGGGATAAATTAATTTTGGGGTTATAATTATTCCTGAAAACAAAAGTTTCGGTCATATTTTCTTGCATGCATTACAATTAAACGCCGTAAATTGTCGCAACCAAAAAAGTTTGTTTTAACAAACCTTTCTGGTTAGGCCAATGGAAAACAAATGTTTACAATAAAACATTTTTTTTTTATCAAATGGAGATCCGGTGTTTCTATTTAGGACACCTTACAGGAAGTCATCATGTAAAGGAACGAAACCAGCTGTAGTCATGATTTAATATTTGAGGACCGTATATACAGAACTTGTACAAAGCACTTTTCAGGATGCTTAGAAAAATATCTGTCCCCATGCACCCTAATGCAAATGCTAGGACTGTCATTTTACTTTCAAATTAAATCTCAGGGAGCAACATAGCAAAATGGGTTAATTAGGAGGATGAGAGATACGAAAAAAATTTCCAATTTAAAGACACACATATTATGCAATAAAAAGAGTATCAGTGATATAAAATTTACCTGGAGTTTAATATTTTCCAATTTATTTGAGTTTAAATCGAAGAAAACGCGCCTGTCATAACAACAGAATCAAGAAAACCCAGCATCAACAATACATGCAAATACGCCGACAGCCGACATAGACTAAGCCGACAGCCGATGGCAATCGAAATGGTTTTTCTCGGCTGCCAGCTTACGTCGTGTCGAAAATCGTCACATTTCACGATGCTAAGTCCAAGAACAGAAGCGCTTTTGAATTTTAATGGAAAAGCAGACAGCCATCCCAGTCCGTAATTCCAGAATCCAGATGACAAAGATCAACACGCAGCATCCAAAACACGTGCTTTTTCTGTGATCATAATAAGAAGACTAAAAATGCTACCACGACCGAAACCCATGGAAACCGAAGAAGACCTGCTCAAGTTTCAAGATCAGTTTCTTCGAGACATCCGTCGAAACATCGAGAAACGAAAAGCCGAAGGCGTCGATGGACATGCTGGCCCCCACATGGAACAAACTTCTGGGTCATCTGACACCAACCCCATAGATAACAGCCAGCATCGCACCAGTTTGCGTGCCCAAACCTTGCCTGGGGAAAACCATAAGGACAAGAAATTGAAGCAAACTGACAAACAAATGGGTGCCAGTGAACCAGGTAACCATATATAGTGTAGCGAATTTTCGTATATAGATCGAGTACGTATCCTTTATCCGAACTAGAATCAAATTATTCAAAATTCAAGCTATTTGAGCCACGATGTGACATTGCTGTCAATACTTTAATGGTGATGTCAAAACAATCAGAACAGTTACCACAAACTGCATGTCCCATGGGCGTACTATAGGTAAGGACAGGGTTGCCACTGACAGGCAAAGTCAGGCAAAAAATTTTATTTGGTGAAATATGACTACCTATACCCAGAGGAAGAAGAAATCGAAAGTAAAATCCAGAGCCTGAAAAATGCTTATGTGTAGAATTGC
>JAQGAO010004335.1:0-15339 GCA_034697705.1 Ommatoiulus sabulosus
CCCAGAAATTTCATTTTCAACTTCCCTGACTTCTCCAGGTTTTAAAAAAATTTCCCTGACCAACGACAACGTGAAAAAAGGACATTTTCCAAAATTGACCCTGGAAAATAATTGTTTAAATTTACCAACCACAATTTTAAAAATTAACGTAGAAATTTTGTTAAAAATTTTTTAAAAAACAATTGCGTTGAAAATTTTTTAAAATGGGAAAATTTTGTTTTTCGGAAAATGTTGAAAATTTGTTGCTCGGAAAAAGTGGGAAATTTTGCAATTTTCTCATCGGAAAATGTGGAAAATTTGTACCTGGAAAACCTAGAGAATTTTGCAAATTTGTACACGAAAAACATGGACAATTTGCAAATTTGTACTCCGAAAACGTGGAAAATTTTTCAAATTTGTACTCGGAAAACGTGGAAAATTGTGTAAATTTGAACATGGAAAACGTGGAAAATTTTGCAAATCTGTACTCCAAAAAATGCAATTTTTTTTTGCAAATTTCTACTCGGAAAATAGGCCCTGAACTAACCTCGTAGAAGTATTAATTTTGGATCGCCATGACTGCGTTTCCCCGACTTTTTTTATCAAAATAAGCCATTCTTTCCTGACTTTTCCAGGTCATTTTCAAGTTCCCTGACTTTTCCAGGTTTTCCATTTCTGGGGGAACCCTGTTTTTGCTACTTACAACGATGCCTTTATTTTCAATCGGTTGATTCGCCTCACCCACAAACATGCTGCTCTGAGAAGCCAAAGAGGATCGCATCCATGTAAAACAACAATTTATGGCGAACACAACACAGGCACAGGATGGACCTGTCATTTTTACCATTGGTGGTGGTGCACCACAATCGCATTTTCACCCTTGAGCATACTGCACCTTAACATGGTTTTCCTGTCATTAAAAGTTACAATAAAAATCAAGCTACATCCTTCCCCTGAAAGGCATCCACGTAGCATGATCAAAGTACCATGCATAGCATGTGGTGCCGCATTGCGGCGGTGCTACGCAGGAAGCTATTGCCACTCCAATCACCCTGATTGGAGGAATAAACTATTTGGGGTCAATTCCAGATGAGCCTGGGTCATCTGGAATTGACCATGGTGACCCCAGATGGCCATAGGGTATTTCCACATGGCCAGGGCAAAATAATATAAAAACTCATGATTCCAATACACTTTACTCACTCTTGGTCAGAACTCCATTATGAGTTCGACTATATCCGGAATCTATGAGAGAATGTTTTGAATATACTTTGCTACTCTAACTAAACAGTTATTCAATTGCTAAGTCCTTCCTGTAGTAGAGGCACGTCATCACATGTCATATGTCAACTGCTGTATATCGTATGACATGCAAATGAAACATAAAAGTATTCTTTCAACCACATGAATAACTGCGCTTTTCTGATCAATGTTATTTGTTCATAATTTGCGGTGCACCCCGCAATTCATCTATTGTGGAACTCATCAAGTGTTTGCTGCAAGCCTTGGATAAGTTCCAGACCAACCATTGCCACCTTGTAAGGATTGCTTACCTCATGTAGATGTTGCTTGCAGAAATATCCAGGTTTGAAATAAAAGGCTTCACTAAAGGTTTGACTTTTCAGATTTTATTTTAGATTGACAAATTGAATATATGAGTTTACAGCAGATGATCTTGTCCTAAGAGCAGGACAAGGAGTGCTGGCCACTTGGAGAAGAGTCGGACAGTTTTGTCAGATCCCCCTCCAAATACGGCCACCTGTCATGTCATTTTCATAACAATCCTTAAAATTGAAATGAGCGAAATTCCTGGTCCGTTCCCACGGACCAGGGATTAACGTGGGATATGAACTTTGGTTTTCAATCGTTGTGAAAATATAGCAGAGCACGAATAGGGGTCCAGAACATTCCTATGGACAGCTGCAAGTGAAAAACATGGGCAATAGATCAAATGAACTTATCCTGGAACAGGAGGAAATAATAAATAGGGAAGTAAATTTCTAAGAGATTGGTGAAGCGGAAGGAAGAAAACTGGCAAGATAAGTGGTGAAACTAAGATTTATTGAAATCGAAACTTACATGGTAGGAACCAAAAAAATAAAAAAAAATCGAGTAAAAAAAAAATGGCGCCAGCAGGTTTGCTGAGAAAAAAAATTTAAAGAATTGAACAACGAAGATAAACGACAGGTAATATCAATAAAATATGATGTGGTATCAACTGCGTCAGCGCACCCCGAGGCCAGGCGGCCGGAAATCAACCCAAAAGAAAAAGGTTAAAATGAATGAAAATAAAGGAAAAAGATTATTCTTGTCTAGGACGAAAAGCCCGTCCGCGGCCAAGGGGGAGCGAGGCAGGCAACGAGGAACGCTCAGTGGCGCCCCCTTGTGAACGACGCAGATTAAGCGTAAGAAGCGCGTTTTTGCGCCGTTCTTCCGCAAGCTCCTGGCGTAAGGCATCTTCGCGAGAGGCACTGGCTTCCAAATTACTATGGAGTGCACCAAAATCATCGACGAGCATAGAGTAGAGCTCGGTGAGCACTGCATGATCAGAACGAAGCTCACAAAGGCTACTCACGGTACTCTCTAACTGGCTCGTTTGGGCAGTGTAGGCTGTGTGCAGAAGACCGCAACTTTCTCGGAGGTAGAGAAAGCCATCCCTCGCGAAGAACATTTGGCGACGGAACCGCCCCGCCTCGCGATAGTGGAAACCACTCCGTTCGTGCCAATAGTACGGGTCGAGTGAGGAGTGGTCGTCGAAAGGTGAAAATCTGCGATGATCGACATAAGGATGGATAGGCTGATGGTGATAAGGAGTGGCGTAGTCCCGTGGATTGGAAATGACAGGAATAGAAAAAGCCATGGTTGACGATATCTGGAGACCTATAAAGTAAGTACGAAAAAAAAGGAGAAAGAACCATCACCTGTGACTAGGGTAACAACCGCAAATCGAACCGAAGGATGTAGGACGAAAAATGTGAAGACCGGAAAGATGAGCGGGTAAGCAACCTATTATATAAATATCTGCGATGCGTCCAAAAGTCCTCATAGCAAAGCTGAGCAACAGAGTGAGGTTGAAGCACATGAAAAGCAAAAGGATGTGGTCATCTGGAGAGCGAAGAAAAATGACAGCTCAAATTGCGAAAAGAAGAGGGACTGGCCGCAAGAGGACGGAAAATTGGATGGTAGTGCAATACACTACCGTAGAACGTGGAAAGGTAGCTGGGATCTGGCAGCATTGATGACGTGCCGAGAGGAAGTAAAAAAAACGTTAATAAAGGCGGCAAGTTCAAAAGGAAAGTAGTCACCATTAGAGAAACAGACATGACAAAAGGAAGGTAAATGGGTGAAGATCTCAATTGAAACATAAACAGAAAGGTTACAGGGAAAAGAACTGGAAAGATAAGGTGATAACTGAAAGTATGTAAGTGAATGGGAAATTATTACATGCTGTAATACTTACCAGGGAAAAGAACTGGAACAGAAAGATTGCAACCAGTTGGATGTTGGGGCATAAAAAAAATGCTTTGGTGTTCTCTTGTTTAATCCTTATTCAGGTATGACAGTCAACAAAAAGGAAGCCAAAAATGACAACAAATTTGAGATCTAAATAATGATTCCTTAAGAAAAACAAAAAGGAAAGAAAAATAATGATGAATGAGATGGTTACCAGTGAAGGAGTGGCATTCTCGGAGCCCTAATGGCGGGAAACAAAACAAAGGGTAATTATAGCTTGACCAGTGGTCACCAGGATATATTTGAACACTTAACGGGATAAAGTTTGAAACGGAGAAAAGTATTCGAGTTGGATGCGGGAAATGTCGAATAACGATAACTGAAACAGTAAACAAAGAAAGAAAACTTACGATAATTAGAGAAAGTAATCCATAAATGGCAGGTGCGTTAGCGAAAATGAATGGAAAAGAGGTATTGATGGCATGTTGGGGGACACGACAGTGTGACCCATCCCAAATGCTAGAATGACAAACCCTGACAGAAATGGCATGCAGAATAAAAGGAATCAGGGTATCTGTGTTATAGGGGAACTAATACTGGCAGGATTGTTCGAAAAAAATGTGCAAGTTAAGCAACAATAGTGTAAAACTTTGGAAAAGGTAAGAACTGCCAGGCGCAGGTGCAAAGCGAAAAGGTACGGGGTCTCTCAAAAATCGGGTGCCAGCCAAGAAAAATACCGACTGATACGCTAGAGCACTGCTCTCGCATGGACAGGGCGGTTAAAAATGCGGGCTGAGGCCCGAGAGCACTGCTCCCATATGGACAACAATTGGTAGGGGTGAATTCTTGAAAGTGAGGCACCTGGAAGCGCAAGAACAGCAGGCAGAAGGCTAAAAGTTATGCAAAGATTGCATACTTAATTTATTCAAAAGACCGAAAATGCACAACACCCGAAATTTGTATGCGAAGCACATTCCTATGGGAATGTGGGAGATAGCATGGGAGGGCGTGGCCTCTCGTAAGTGAGGCACGACACTTCTGAAACAAGGGTCAAAAGGGCTCCAAAATCTCAGGAGATAGAGTGAAAAACCCCTTTAAGTGAAATCTATCAAAAGGAAAATTTAAAAAGAACCCAGAGTTGGATGGTAATGGCAGAAAGTGCCCTACGAGGATAAGGGAAAACGAGGGGGCGGAGCCACTCGTAACTTCTAAAATGCACCAAAAGGCAAGAAGAGAATAAGAAATCCAGCAGGAAAAATCAATGTAGAGCAACCAATAAAAGTGATACAAGCATAATGTGGGTCAGGAAATATCTAGACAACCACTAAAATGCGAATAAGTAAGATGCAACAGGAATAGGGCAATTTTTGGGGAAGCAGATGACTGTTTAAGGGAGGGTGTCTGCTGTTGCTGGAAAAATCTGCTATGGCCGACCAGTCACGTGTGTAAACACGGAATGGCCGCCGTAGGGAAGCAAATTTGAATATGCCTATGCTTTTACATTGTTTTGTGAGGAGGTAGATGGACCAGGGTCTGTGTTGGCCGAAAATACAGGCCGAAAACCCACATATTCCGCCAGGAGATGCTCGTCCAACTGCCATCCGACTGCCGCCTTCAGAACCGTGGCGTCACGACCGACTTTAAAAATGGTGGTAAGCCACATGTTGGTTTGATTTGGAAATTTTAGATTAAATTCCCGAAGTTCGCCGAAATGTACGACAGCCAAGTACTGGCAGGTCTTGTGGAAATCCAATTTGGAGCCCTTGTCCATCTGTTGGGAAACATAGGCTGCCATGGATTTAGCAAATAAACAGAATACAGCTATAACTTCTAGCTTATATGAGTTGGGAATAATGAAATGTCTCAGAAATTTAGAATGAATTTGGTCTACAATGTATTCATTGAGTATAATAAATGTAATATATAAGTGATTAATATATAAGTAATAATATAAGTGTGAAAAGTGTGAAAAGGTGTGTTCCTTCAGTGCACTGCGATTACAAAAAGGAAGATCGGCAGACGTTACGCTGACGACGTGCACAATTTAGAAGTGCGAAAATTTATTCCTCCACTAGCAGACGACAGTCAAGTCTCCAAATGTCTATTTTCCAAGATGGATTCTTCAAGCACAAGCAACAAAGGTAAGTTAACTTACTGTTCTTAAACGTTTCTTCTTTGATTTTCAGTCCGAAAATGTGTAGAAAGTCCGGTAGCACAGGGTCCAATGTCTTTCACTATTCCTTGACTTTATTCGCAGAAAAGATGAAAATCCGGCACACTGTTTGGGCGCCAGTTGTAAGGATTGCTTACCTCCTGTAGATGTTGCTTGCAGAAATATCCAGGTTTGAAATAAAAGACTTCACTGAAGGTTTGACTTTTCAGATTTTATTTTAGATTGGCAAATTGAATATAAGAGTTTACAGCGGATGAACTTGTCCTAAGCGTAGGACAAGTAGTACTGGCCACTTGGAGAAGAGTCGGACAGTTTTGTCCGATCCCCCTCCAAATACGGCCACCTGTAATGTCATTTTCATAATAATCCTTAAAATTGAAATGAGCGAAATGCCTGGTCCGTTCCCACGGACCAACGTGGGATATGAACTTTGGTTTTCAATCGTTGTGAAAATATAGCAGAGCACGAATAGGGGTCCAGAACATTCCTGTGGACAGCTGCAAGTGAAAAACATGGGCATAGATCAAATGAACTTATCCTGGAACAGGAGGAGGGTTGCAACCTTTCAAAATCTTATACGAGAACTGTCCGAACGTCGATTGCCCATTAGGACAGCCCTGGCATTCCCTTGGAGTGCAACCTCTCAGATTGTTAATTACTACAATAGAGTAATTAACGATTAGTTATTCACTTTTAAACCAACTTTTTTACCTTTCTGCATAGTCGGTTTGAAACAACGGCCAGAAAAATCAACAAAACAAGCACGGCAGCCTGATCAGCAAAGAGGTAGGTGTATCTTAAGGGGTTTTCCTAAAATAAGTCGTGGAACAATGTCACCAGTAAGAATATCATGCATGTCAAGTGATACCACAGATAGAGAGTCAAAGAAAAAATCGAATCGAGCATCTTATTGATTGAAGCTACCGAGACATTTAATTCAATGACGTCCTCAAGATTTTTAACAGGTTGATTCATAATCTTATTAAGGTACAATTGAATAATCAAAATATAAACAATTGTGACGCATGTCAATTTGGATAGAATAAAGCAAAAATGAAACAAAAAGGTATCCCAAACAGCACTGATCCCAAAACATAAAAGTGAGGAATACATATAACTGATGGCACACGGATTGAAGCTAGCATGCGTACAGCTTCTTGATTATTTTTTCTCGAACATTTTCAAAAAAATATACTGAGATGTAACTCACGATAAAGAAAAAGAAAAAGATTGAAAGTAGTGCCAAACGTTTGGAAGGCCTAATTTGCATCGCTGGCAAAGTGCTCAACTCTGTACGCAATTTCTGAATTCCGTGATTCCGGTTCACGATGAACAACAAGTTTGCAAAAATTGCCATTTGCAGAATTCCATTTACCGTTGCTATACCATCAGTTCCAGCTTGAGCCAAATCTATTTTTTAAAAGAAACGCTGACTGAAAAAACATGGTGAAACCAATGCAGTAAATGGTGCATATCCCCGCAAGGTGCATGAATTTATAACGATCGATCCGTATGGATCATCTGTGGGATAAACGTCGACTCCGAGTAGATAAAAGATGAAAAAGTATGGCTCCAAAAAATAACTGATGCTCTTCATGGTTTTTAAAGCTACATCGGGCAAGGAATTGGAAATGTATGTGCTAGAGCGTGGTATCTCTCTAAGTCAGGGTTTCTTAACCTGGGGTCCATGGATTAGGTACTGGGGGTCCACGAAGACGTTAAAAATAATAACAATAAATAATAATATAATAAACCTGCCCTACACTTAAGTTTGCAAGTGGTCCTTGATGGTGAAAAGGTTAAGAAACCCTGATATATGGCATTATAAGAATGCCATATTCTTCATTCACATTGTTTGAATTGTTTGAATTTACTAATTGTAACGTTATGTTGTCTAGCTCCTAGCTGACAAAGGTACAGGTGTGCCGAAATGTTGAGAAGAAATATTAAAAGTTTTGGTTGTGGATAACTTAAGTCTCGCTACTTAGAAGTTATGTAATTTGCCAACCACTTGAAGAAATTAAAACTCTTAATACAGATTTATTCATATCGAGGCATGATCTACCAGCATGAACCCCTTTAATCCATTTCGAATATGGCCAATAAAAAATTTAAATAGCATGCTAATGGTCAGATCTGAGAACGTCATTGTCAGATGCAGGAACGTTGTATATAGTTTGGCAGAGTTTGGAAAGAGCAGTATAGATCTCGCACATTTTGCTACCCAAATTCTCTGAGTTCTCTCCTATTGTACACACGCAATGTATTGCTATGTTTTCTGAATGTAATTGTGATTGCATTCTAGGGTAGATGTAAGTGATGTCTATACATCCCTTCTATGCCTTTTCCTAAACTGGAATAAAGCATTTATTATTATATTATTATAGCTATACCCCGACAAGACATATTTCTTCTGGATCCGATCTGTATAGACAAATGGTGAACTGCAAAGAAGTTTACCAGACGCTGAACCCTAGTTCTCGTACATTATATACGCAGTTCTAAGTGCAAAATCACTTTTTTTTATTGAGCATATCTCGCAAAGGTCCAATCCGCTCGTTTTGAACTTAGTACGCCAACGGCAGAACCCTTTTAGTTTTCAAATTCTTCGGCTCATCAACGCTGGCTCAATAAAAAAACCCTCCTTCTCTGCATCCGTATCTAGTTCCTGTCCAAAAAGAGGATATTACGCAAGGAGCGTTGAACGAGCTGCCAATGCGTTTGAACAGCTACTCGAGACGAGATCGCAATAAAACAAGTCGTCCGCGCATTAAGACGGATGCAACAATCCAGAAGAGAAAGAGGAAGAGCCGGTGCAGTTCCGCTCATCTCGCATCCACTTCCTGTATGGCAGCTGCATTTTTGCGTCCTACTCAGGCCCTATGTCTCTATCAAGCGCCACTTAAGGTAAACGTCACGTGCCCCTCGTATAGCCTCAGGTGCTTCGTATATACTTTTCGCACTCTCGTATAAACCTCCCCCATCCCTCGTCATCCATCTTCAGCCTCCTTTTTTTTCTCTTTTCCTCACTGACAACCCGAAGAAAGGGTTTAAAAGAGATGACGCTGGTGAGCATTGTCGCGGCGGCTAAGTCCGCTTACTGGGAAGCCGTCATGCTTGAAAGTGTAATCCCTGATTTTGAACTGTTCTCCTGGCTGTCGCGCCACCCGCTTGATAAGACGCATCGACGTGCATTATTCAAGCGCCGATCAAATCCGCGATTGGGACGGATCGATAAGACGATTCTGCGGACATCATCTGTCGCGTGAAAAATCGACGACGATGGGGCAGAATCCCATAGCTGGGAAAGGACACGACCGACCGTTCGTTTGCGTCAACAACCTAGTTAGAAAGTTTGGCAATATAGAACGAGCTTCTGCGACGCGCTAGATGGTGCTGCAATAGCGTTAAGAAGTGCCAATGCCCGAACTCTGCTTTTACCTATAGGTTGGATTCGAAACCCGGGCTGGGTGTCCCGACTGGTTCTCGTGGGTTTTACGACTTAATTGCTTTCTGACAAATGCCGGGATCGAGTTCCTCTGAATTAGCTAGCAGTTTGGACAAAACTTACTTCGAATTTTGGTTGCCTGAAACAACACTTCCAAATTTATGAACCGCTTCAGCATATCATCCCAAACAGGCCGTTCCCGGACATTTTTTCCCCAACATTTTTTACAGGGAGATTTTTTCCCAGACATTTTTCTCCAGGATATTTTTTCCCCGGAAATTATTTCCCCAGACTTGCACCCTTCAACAATGCCCCTATAAATAATGCTTTATGTTAATAATACGTTATGAAATGTTTAAATATGTTAATTCGGTTTTTTCTTACCTAATCGGGGGTTCATGCCCCTCTTGGACACCCCAGTCCCCCTCTGCGGCCCCCATACCTTCGCAGGCCTAACCTAACCCAGTATTAAAAATGATCCTGATCTATTGTACACAAATTTTACCTCAACACACGACCAAGGAACACAATTCAGATTTATATGCAACGTTTCGACGCCATGCGTCTTTATTCAAGCCCTGACAATTGCAATTTACACATCATTAAGTTGTATATTTTTGTCATTGGAAATAAATGTCAAGGAAAAAATATTCTGGAGAAAAATGTCCGGGGAAAAAATTGTCCGGAATCCGGTCATCCTCCCAAACCACCTAAAAGCAGGTTGATAGGGTGCACGAGCGTTTCGGTCATCTTTACAAACCACAATAAATGCGACAAACTTGGGGAGGAAGCGAGGACGATCAACACGTGATCAGAATGCGATATCTCGAAGATTACTTGAGATGGATATTGATATTATTTAGGAGCTATCCATCACAAAAACTACGATAAGCAACGACCAACGATAGACAAGCTAGCTTTTCAAAGAAACTGCTTGAAATGGAACGGTACTCCACTTAGTGAACCGTTCATCCTAAAGCAATGTCCACACTGGAGGAAACATATATAGAACTTATAGTTGCCATTTGTATCTGGAAAAAAACTTATGTAAGAACATAAGTTTGTCCTAGGTTGTCATAAGAGGGTCCAGTTTGTTACCAGCGTGATAACCTGAATAGTTGTCCACTATGTATAATGTGGCTACGGACAAGATTCGGGAGGGTTGGGTTTATTCCACCAGAAACAATAAGTTCCTCTATGTTTCCTCCACTTGGGATGTAGTCCTCTTAGAAGACCAGCCATCGTTTTCTGTTCGTGCAACCAACAAAAGGACGCTCTGACAACGCCACCTAGGGACAGGAAAGGACGAATCGGCGACAAAAAATCCCATTGATCGAGTATTTAATTAAATTTTGTGCGAGGCACGCAGGACTAGTTCGTTCCTCAGATCGTGTAATGGGGAAGTGGCCTAGTCGAGAAACGTGACAGTTGACGACAGCTTGGAAACAAACGACTTGTTAAGTTGTTGAAAGACGGACAAAATGTAGCGAAAGATACCAAGGAGGGTCCATGAAAAATACATGAAATTGCGGAGAAAGAAATAAAAACCTTTTAAGGAAAGTCGAACACGAAACGCCAGCTGGTAGACCTAGCGTGCGAAATGGATCTTCTATAGAAAACAGAAATTCTGGAATTCTGACACGGAAGATAATCTGCAGATAGCCAATAAAATGTGTGGACCATCGCTTTTTTTACTCCTATTTTCCCCTTCGACACTCGAATCAATTGATGCTTGAAAACGTTCCACGCAGTTGCTTTTATCGGCTTTTAGTAGATAATCAATGCGATGTTTTCCAGCTGAATACACGAATCCATTTTCGACAAACTCAAAAAAAACAACCATCATCATGCAGTCTCAATAACGAAATCCCTCGCAAATGCTTGTTTTGTCTGTCATTCTAACGTTTTAGAACCTCCCCGGGATAAATTGAAGGGGTAAGCGAGGTCTCCCTTCGGCGAATAATCGCTTTTGAAATTTGACGGATAATGCGCGTTATCTCGAAACTACCCAAGATGGCGTGATACACTAAGCGAGTCATTACCTCGCATTTATCTCTCAACTGACACACAAATGTCCACGTTATGAAAAAAAAATTGGTTATTTTGGAATGCGAAGATAAACAATTCCTCGTTGCTGATATTTGCAGAGAAAACGCATACAAAATTGTAACGGCGTAACTTAATTAGTATACACTGTGAAAGTGAATATATTTCCATAACATTTGCAAATACAGGCAAACCCTGATTTATATACGAACGTTCCAGAAAATTGGTTCGTATCTTGAAAGTTCGTATGTCGAATACGGTTATTTTCACGGGAAATTACATCCTAATTGTCACGTACCAAAATGTAGACAAGCCACTTTTATCGAATAATCACTTTAAATTCTAAGTCTCTGGTGTTTAAAGTGCTTAAAAGTAAGTTTGAAGCTTAAAAATGAAATGGGATATTTTAAACTCAAAATGATGAAGTCGCAAATTCTTCCGAATTGCGTTCCAGGAAAGATCACGACTTTAGCATCCTAAATGTCACGTTAAAAGAATTGTAATCCAGCAAAAAAAGGACTTTAGCATCCTAATTGTCACTTTACAAGATGTAGACAAGCCACTTTTATCGAATAATCACTTTAAATTCTAAGTCTCTGGTGTTTCAAGTGCTTAAAAGTAAGTTTGAAACTTAAAAATGAAATGTTAAATTATAAACTCAAAATAATGAAGTCGTAAATTTTTCCGAATTGCGTTCCAACAAAAAAAAAAAGGATTTTAGCATCCTAATTGTCACGTTACAAGATTAGACAAGCCACTTTTATCGAATAATCACTTTAAATTCTAAGTCTCTGGTGTTTTAAGTGCTTAAAAGTAAGTTTGAAATTTAAAAATGAAATGGTAAATTTTAAACTCAAAATGATGAAGCGTAAATTCTTCTTTTAATTCTTTAAAATCTGCATGCAGTATTTTAAAATAATTTTAAAGTCTTGAGCACTAAAGCACTCAGCTGAAAACGAAAGAAAATATGTTGGCTCTCGATCACTTTGTGGTTGTATTGCATCTACAATTTAAACCCTTAAAAACAGCACCCATAGACCCTAAAAACAGTTGGCAAATTTCTACACTCCTCAACTTAGCGCATTTCCATTTTAGGATAACAGCTTCATAAAGATTCTAATAAAGATCGAATGTTCGTAAATGCAGATATCTTTATCCATAAGCTGAGGAGAGGTCATAAAAGTGAATGTGCGTCATCATCATGACCATCAACATGCATGCATATGGGGTTTCGCCCATTGGTGTCACAGACTGCAGTCAATGAGACTCCGGCAGTAAATATCAATCGTCTTGTCGATTTTGTAACAGGCAGCGCATCGCATCTCATCTGTCCAACCCTCGCCATTAACCCGGGCATCTATAGAGACCGGCAACAATAGAGAAATACATCACTTAATAAGTGACTGGGGAAGAACCTATCACCTAAACAAGGAGGAGGACGTGCGAACATGTCTAGGCGAATTGGTCGTATGTTGGTCGTAAAATCGGGGGTTTGTTTGTACGTGTACATTTTGTGGTATTATTTACAGGGTGTACACCCACATCGAAAAAAAAAGCTTTAGAAATATATTTTTAGAAATGTATTATTGTAATAATAAATGAATTTTAAAATACATTTTTAAAAAACAGAAATGTATTTTTAGGTTAAAAAGATATTTTAAAAGTTATCCAAAATATGTATAGATTGGAACATCCAAAATATATTTTACAAAACATATAAAGAAATGTAAATTTAATGTATTTTTTTAAAAAAATATATTATTGTAATTACATTGTAAATCTATTTTGCCTTAAAAAAATGTATTTTAAATGTATCACAAGGTATTTTTAATTAGATGTGGGCATGTCATACAAATGTAATTGTGGGAATCGTCACAAACAATTTTAAGATTCTTTTTAATTGAATGTTTTATTCTCAACTTATAATTCGGGCTCATTACAAACGCGTCTCGAGTTAAGACGGTTTGGATTCAGAAACTGTCGGCCAATAAGAATGGCGGAGCGGAATGACGTCCTCAAAATGGCGGGTGAACGACCCTTAATTCGAGCCCAATGCTTCTGCTCGTTTCCAATTAAGGAAATTCGTAATTGGGAGATAGAAATGGTCAAATAACGAAACAAAAAAATGGACGGTCTCAACGGACGCAATTAAGGCGTAACAATTTCTAGGTACGAACGATTATTTGCTGACGTGAGCGCGATATTAAAAGACCCCCTAATTTTCGGACTAATGAAATGCATCGAGTTTTAGCTCTGAAAAACTGCATCAACAAACCGTGAAAGCGAGGAGGTTTTTGCGCGTTAAGCACTTAATGGCTTCATAAAAGGCTCGCGAGATGGACATTAAGTGTCCGAGTGGTCAACAAACGCCTGAGACGGCGGGAAAAAAAACGTGCTGACGACGACGATAATGGACAGCGATATTTCGGCACGAATCGAACGGATTTTAACGAAGGCAATTAAAATCGAGTGGATATTTAGACATTTAAGCCTTTCCGGACGTCATATTGAACTTCCGGAAGTGCGAAATACCACGTGGTATTTCGAACGTTTCTTCGTTTTTCATCACGTGATTCACATCGCAAACGAGCCAGTGAATGGCCGGTGATGAGTTTTAGGTAACAAATGACGAGTTTGACGCACACAATTTTTGAAAAACTTCAGCATTTTGCTGATGACAATTCCATCCTGGATGGCAAAAAAGCTTCCAAGCAAATGCCATTTTATCACGAGCTGCTTTAGCATTTAGCACCTTTTAAAGACGCTTCCAAATTAATTAGCTTATATGACGATATATATAACTGCTATATATACAGTCTAAGGGTGGGAGCAGGGTGGAGCTTATTCCAGTATATAGCTTGCCAACCGATTTCGAACCAGTGTCGCGTAGTGGTATTGCAGACTCTTACCACTAAGCGACACTGGTTTTCAAGCTACTGGAATAAGCTCCACCCTGCGACTAATCATCCGTCATTTTGTCAAATGCAACGCGAAACGACCGACGTTCGATGCTCCATTTCATCCAAAGTTTACTTTTTCCAACTTTTTAAGTTGAAGTAATAAAATCACTATTAAGTAATTTGTTTTCCTGAATATGATGTTGCTTAGGAAGTTTAATCAATGCGAATACGAACATGACGACTGCAACTCTCTCAACTAAGTATTTCGAGAATCATAAGAAAAAAAAACTCTTTCAACTGCACAAACAGACGCAATAATTTCGCCTTTTTGCGCAGCGAATGAAGAATGAATACGAAATCGATGGGGAGAAAGTGACCGCACGAAGCGCCGGTCAACCGACTCGGTGATGTATGCAGCGGCCGCACGCCAATCAATCATTTTGATAACTCGACAAAAGCGGCGCTGCGTGCTATTGATTCTCTCTAATTAGCACTCGTTACCGAGGAAATCGCGTCCAGCTACTGTATTCGTTTGCGCGCAAAGCCCAAAACGTGAGAGAGAAAAATTACCAAATGGTCATATACATGTCCATGTACTTGTTTTATTGATATCATCATTAATCTCCGAATGGAACTGAACGATTGTTCGTTGCTCAAGGCGACGACAGCGAAATGAAATCGTCAAATATCACGCGAGCTTTCTGGAGGAAATCTACCAGCGCCATCTATGATGCATTTTCTTCACCCATCATTTCGTCATTCAGTAATATGATATATACCAAGATATAAACTGAAATATCTTGGGTGGCTGTGGAAAATGGACAAATCCAGACCAGCAAGAATGGTCTATGAGTATATGAATGGTAATAAACGGGAACTGAGCCCATCCTGGTTTAAAAGGAACAAACTTCTGGATGAACTTTTTCCCAATTTCAACCATACTCCAGACATAATGAACCACTGGGACAATGTGGTGGATAAAGTGATCCAGGATACATACATATCCTATATACATACTGTATAGTAAAAAAGAGAAGATCGGGAGAGAGCTCATTTATGATAACTCTAAGGGGAGTGATCTGTTGTCACCCTTTCATGCCCGCACTATGTTCCCCTTATCCAAACTTTTTGAAACTTTGGAAAATGAAACAATATAATAATACTATGTTCTCTGAATTTTTTCAGATTTTTTTAATGACAATTAAACGTTTTACGAAATGACCTAATTAAATTTCAACATGATGTAACAATGGCATAATTTGGTCAAACTAATTTTTTTATGACATTTTTTTAATCTACAGGATGTGATTTATTAGATTGATGCAAAAAAACTCACTTAA
>JAQGAO010004336.1:0-15337 GCA_034697705.1 Ommatoiulus sabulosus
CCCTCCCCCTAATTTTGAAAACAACTTGTTGATTACATAAGCAATTTTTAATGTTCTTTATCAATTTTTACATTGAAAATATTACCATTAGTGAGCCACAGACCTACAGAATATTATAGCAATAATTTAAACAGATGAAATAAAATTGAATAAGGTGAACCACATACCTACAAAATATTATTATTGTAAGTGAAACGGACAAAACAAAATTAAATTAACTAAATTACCTGCAAAGTTTCAAAATCTGATTTTAACCAATCATCTATACTTTTAATTGTTAACATGGTTGCTTTCGTCTGATGTTTGGTTGCCTTAATACAAGCAGTTGTCACCTCAATGATTCCCTCGTGATCAAGAGAACGTTGAGTTATTGATGCTTTCAGGGATGTGTACGTGCATATGTTTAGTGACTGCTACTTTTGATGCAAAATGCATATCCAGAATGTACGTTTATTAACTACCTGTACGAATTCGCAGCTTTCAATAAAACAAAGGAATTTCCCCTAACAGAATACCAAACCACATGCAGGCTATGTAAGCTGAAGAAATCAACAAATTTGCCTATAATTTAGCATATAATAATTATAATAAATTAGCAAGAAAATAAAACCAATGCAATCAATTAATCATCTAAAACTAATGACAGTTTAAGCACAAGTTGCCATCCGGACGTCCGCTTAAGAACTCCCCCTGACCTCCTTTGTCCCATTTTCAAATACCCCTCCCTCCTTTTCCGGACGTCCTTTATGGATGGCCCCTTAGTCGGATTTTCAGTGGCGCCCTCTTTCGTCGCCTCGTTCCCTATTTGCGCCCTCTAGTCCCTGGCATTTCTGGAGCACCCTGTACACGGGTCAAAAGAAGGGACTAGCTTTACCGTTCGAGTGACTTTTCGGTGACAGGTTGTTGAGTCCGTTGCACTGCACTTGTTGCTTGGTATTCCGAATGCGGTTGCCGTTTGGCGTGCTCGTTAGCCCGTTTTTGGGCTGTTCCGGGCATGAATTGGTTGGCTTCACCACCGTGCCGTTGCAGTTGCGGAAGGCCGTAGTGACGCGGTCGCCGGAACCGATCCGCCGCACTCCGAAGTAATGCTGAAAATCCCAAACCAACAGGGGATCCTTCAGTTTCTCCATGTAACCGACCATTTTTCAGGCTGGACCGAACGCTCCCCACTTCACGAGAACTGGCGATGAATGAGTCCAAACTAAACAGCTTCGGGACGCGGAAACGCCACAGCGCAATGAGGCCACGCACGACAAGGCTGCTTGGAATTCGGACGCCCTTCGATGACCTTCAATCTGAAACTCGATTTTCGGACCCGAATGGTGAGGCCGGGATTCGAATTTATGCTTTTTTGGGGAAATTGAAGACCCGTGGATGGCTAACAAACGTCCGATATTGCGCCGTACGTTTATTTTCGGCCTGTTTCGGTCAGGTTTAGTTTGGAAAAAATGCATTTGAGGGTTCGGGGACGGCTCGGAAGGTGGCGCCACGGGATGCTACTTGAGGGCGCTGCTTGATTACGTCAATGCGGGATGGGCTGGTGACGTCATGAACAAGTGCGCGTGAATCAGGCTGTTATCGTTCCGATATGGCTGCTTTTTATTTTTATGATTTGGTTTTTATTTCGTCATCACGCGTGGAAATCTCACGGTGCGTGTTTAAAACGTTAGGTGCGTTTTCGGGTTTTTGGGGAAACTGATTTTATTGGAGTCGAACTGGAAGATTTTTTGAACTATGTGGGGGGTTGGGAACTAACGCCCTCTTGTGAGCTGGGTTTGAATTTGAAATTGACTTTGTAAAAGCGCTTCGTGGAGCAGCTTTTAACGTTACGAACCAAAATATTCTGTTTTCGCGCGAAATTTGAAAAGCTGAGGTATCATATTTTACCAGGATAAATTTGCAAAATTTTCCACGTTTTCCGAGGAAAAATTTGCGAAATTTCCCACGTTTGGCAAATTTGCAAAATTTTCCACGTTTTCCGTGTACAAATTTTTTAAATTTATCCACGTTTTTCGAGGACAAATTTTCAAAATGTTCCACGTTTTTCGAATACAAACCAAACTTTTCCAAGCATAAATTTTCAATATTTTCCAACATTTTTCAAGTACAAATTTGCAAAACTTTCTACTTTTTCCGAGTACAAAATTGTCAAATTTTCAACATTTTTTCAAGCTAAGCTTTAAAAATAATTAAAAGTTTCCTATGTGGATTTTTTTAAAAAAAATTCAAAATTTTCATTAGTAAATTTTGCAAAATATTGTTCTGTGTCAATTTTGCAAAATCGTGGATAATACTGGCATATGTCTAGTCGGGAAATTTTTTTAAAACCTGGAAAAGTCAGGGAAGTTAAAACTGTAATTATTTCTGAGGGAACATTTAGTTTACATGAGAATATTTTCTCATGAAACACCCATTGTATAATCATTTAACACAGTACCTTATAAAAACATTTCCTTACGTAAACTAAATTACTCCATACTGTATATACGCTCGTGTTTTAACTCCTGGAACATATAGTAACTCACCTCCATGTCTGCCAAAAAGCGAAAACTTGACAAATCAGCTTGGCTGTGATTCAGTTATTTCAGCTTAGCTTTTCGGGTGGTGATTGACACGGCCATCTGCATGCTCCATAATAACGTGACAAATGTGGAGAATTAATCTAACTTTTAACAACATGGAGTGATCAGAAGGCAACTTATGAAAACTCACATCTCGAAAACTATTGGAACACATTTTGAGTTCTATATTTAAAGTAAGAACCATTAAATCTGGTTTAATTCTTAGATTTTGATTTACAATGTAAACGTAAAGAATTTTATATAAATATACATATATAACAGGGTACCCCCATACCTGGAAACGTCAGGGAACTTGAAAATGTCTGGGAAGAATGACTTATTTTGCAAAAGTCAGGAAAATTCAACCTAGTCATGTTGTCGCGATCCAAAATTAATGCTTCTAATTTTTCAAAAATTCTTCTTAAAATCTTCCCAGGAGAAATTTGTAAAATTTGCTATAGTTTCTGTAGACAAATTCGCAAAATTCTCCACGATTTCCGAGTACAAATTTTCAAATTTTTCTTAATGCAAATTTGCGAAATTTTCAATTTTTCTGAGTACAAATTTTAAATTTTTATAGTTTTTCAATCAGTATATGTTAATTTCCAAAATTGTCATTTGTGAATTTTGCAGAACATTTTCCTATGTCGATTTTTCAAAATATGCCAGTTTTTGACATGAAAATGAAATTTCTGGGGGAACCCTGTATAATTACCGAAATTATACTTAGCAGTTCGCAGTTGAGCGACATGTAAAGTATCGTCAGAAATGAATATCATATCAGATAAAGGCATTCATGGAGTATTTTAGAAAGATTTTGAGTGTTACAATTTATAATAAAAAGGAAATATAATTACTTTTTAGAATTTATTTATTAAGAGTAATATCAACTTGATGAGTGCACCACCGCTTCGAAAGTGACACAACTCCACATTCAGTCATGTTTTTTTTCACTTTGAGCTAAAACAAGTTTTAATGTCTGATAAACTTTAAATGACAAAACTGTCATGTTAAAAGCTACACTGTATGATGTGTCGCTTTTACTAATGCTCATTTCGCTCTAGTTAATACAATCTTAAACCGAAACTTTAAAAAATATTAAGTTTTGCTACTTTTGAAGCAGGATGAGATACAGCGTACATGTATATATTTTAGTGCTGTTTAATTTATTTAAAAACTGACCTCATTTTTATATTTTTGTAAATTTCTTCAATTGCTCGATCACTTAGAAGATGAGTGTTTTCGGTTGCGAATGTTTTTGAGTTTCCACCCCCACCCTTGCCTCCCGGATTTACGTAGAAAAAAAAGGTCATTTGAGAGGCCCCTTCAAGAGCCAGTGTCACGCCAAAGACAGCAATGCCCGCAATTAGAGAGGCAAGGTATTTAATGCTTTTTCTGGAAAAGCTAATTATAGGGTTCGGCTTGTAAAATATCGTTTTAAATGATACGCAGCTGCCTCATTTAAATCCCGTCACTATTTCCGTCCCTGTAATGTCCATAACGACGCCAACGTCAACAGCAGACGCCATCTTGCGTCGCATATATGTTCGTTGCATGCCTAAACGAAATGGGTAATTTCCCGCACCTCTCTCTCTCTCATGTTTGCTATTCATTAACCTCTGGACGAAGTTGTCAGCGATGCCAAACGCGCGGCTATTCTAAGTTTTGAAAACTTGGAATAAAAAGTCCTGGAAAAAAGTCAACATTTTCCAACGACGAGTTGCTCGGATGAGGTTATGATGGATGCCTCCTGTCAGATGAAAGATGTAGTTTCCTCCTGAAGGCTGCATGCGCTGAAAAAACGACCTGAAATTAACGATTATGCCCTTTATTGCCTCGATTCTCAGATTGCCGTAACTTTGACCGAAAAGGAGATTTATGAGGTGATAAATCATCCTATTTTCCTTGGCCCGTGGTTGGTAAACACGCGGAAATTGTTAACCAGACGGCCATTTTTTTTGTTTTACCTTAATTGAACTTAAGTCACGGGGGAACTTTCTCCGCAGCTAAAGGATAATTTTAAAAAAAACCTAAAGTGCAGAACTTGAACCCAGAGGTGTAAAAATGAAGAGCTTGAGTACCTGGTACAGATTTCGTCCGGGTACTCGGATAGACGCCTTGCACATATGTTGCACTTTAGCACTCGAGATGGCACGTGGTCAAAATACACATAGGAACGCATGTAATACATTTCAAAGTACATTTGCATTATTGAATTGCTTTTGCGGAATGCATTTTAATACGCAAAATGTAAATAGAAATAAAATTTCATGTGTTTCAATCTATACATACTGTATATTGCATTTGAAAATATGTATAGATTGGAACGCATGTAATTTAATAACGCAATGCAATTTAATAACGCAAATTGTATTTTGAAATGCATTTTGCATTGTTAAATTGCATGATAAAATACACTTTGAAATGCATTTACGAGTGTAATCGGAGTATGCAATGAAAAGAATATATTTTGGAAATACATTAACGCAAATTGTATTTTTAACTACATTTCGTGTGTTCCAACCTATGCATATACATGTATTGCATTTGAAATTTAAATATATAGATTGTAACACTTGTAATGCATTTCAAAATGCATTTTGCGTTATTAAATTGCAAGTACATTTCATGTTTTCTGGAATATATACATATTTTCAAAAGGATTTTGCAATTTGGGTAGGTATCTACATGCTTATTGGTTTAGAAAAATGGCTTCGTTTTGCACATGGAGTTTCGTGACTCCAAAAATGCGATCTGCGAAGTATTGTCTGAGTAGGCTACTTTTATTGATGCCAATAAACGGCGCGTCGTTTATTTTGCAAGTTTTTTTCCGCCTTTTATTAAAGAGTGCTTGTTGGATTATTTTGCATTGGGAAACTTGATGCCGATCAAAAAAAAAACAAAAAAAGATTTAACTGATATACAGTACAGTGCACATGTACATTCTCTGAGAGAATTATGGCTGAGGTACTTTTAGGCATACAATTAAATATTTCCAGTACAGATATTTTTATGTATAGTTAACCGTAAACGAAGGTAAGCAATTAAGAATTGTGAATTTTCCATTTCGTCCGTATCAGTTTTAAATGAATTGCATTTACACATTTCCGATTTTTTTTATTTGATGTTGCATATATCGTTCCCTAGATGGCGCCTTGTTAAACTTCGTCGATTGATGTAATTTAAAATTATTACGTGGACATATTCTGAATAGGAAATTCACATTTCCAAGTTTTGGAGTATAATTAATCTACATGTATAAGAAAGAATGTTATCGCACATTTTTCCATTCTATGCCCACACTTATTGTCACTTAACTCATTGTCATTTTTAAAATTTGTGATAAAAATTGCACTAAATACATGTACAGTATGTCAAATCGTGAAATCGAATTTGGTGAAAATCGTCAAATCAAAGAAACAAGTCTAAACGTACAATGGTTGTACAATAGTGAACGTTATGCAGATTTCGTCATTTTTACGGAATCACGTCGTGATCTACTGGTTTCAATTATTCCAATTGTTGGGAACAATTTTCCCGCGGCACAGTCGCAGTTATTTTGGAATTGGCACGTGATACTTGCTCTAACGTAACTCTGCATAATGTCCATTATCAGATAATTAGAATAATTTCGATATCTTTTTCGTAGCTACTGTATTAAAAAAAATGTAGCCATTGAATTAGCATTGAAAGATCATTGTTGAGTTCTCAGGTATAAAATAACGAAGATCATGTAGTTCACACAGGTATGCAAGTTTCAGACTTGTTATCGTCCTTGTGAAAATGGGAATTACCTTTAGTCTTTCGTCCCACAATAGTCTTTTCAAAAGTAATACTGCACCGTCATCTTCCTAAAGGAAGACATTGTCCTTGGATGGAATGTTGTTGCATCAGTGATATATCGGATCAAGTTTTCCATTGCATGCTAACTGTTCAACGCTAAGTTCAGGTACCAACATTGAAAGACTTCTTAATTTTGTATTAATTTATTTTTGCTTAATAACCATTCGAATGTTCTGCAGTTATTCGGCAATGTTCTTGCGATATTTTTTCAGCAATAAATGCGTGATTCCAAATCAATGCCGTATTTATATCAGAGGAAGTTACTAGCCACCATTTCAACCTGTGATAAACCATCTACCTGTACAATGTATACCATTGTTTACCAAACATGTTTAGATCACAGAGCGAATATTTCATCGTTGATCCCTCTTAGAACAAATATTTCACCAGGGTCTCCACCCAGCCATAAATGCAATTTATATCCCGGAACTTGTTTCCAGATATCTTATTGAGTGATATTTCCTCGTTTGTTGGGAAAAAAATTCTTAGCTAATTTATTTCCAGATATATTTCCAGAATAGAAAACGATCCTATTCTGAGCAACTTATTTCTGGAAAGAAACTGACGTCATAGGTTTTACGATCACTCGCTAAAGTTTCTTTCTGTTGGATAGCCAATCAGGCAAGACATCCTGGACATACTGTACGTCATAAACTGTAATATATTCTAAAAATATCGCTTCTTGTGTGCAGAAACAGGAAAGTGTTTCAGTTTAAATAAATTTCCTGCAATTTCTCGCAATTTATTTCCGGATATAACTGTCCTTTTGTGTGACGGCCTTAAAATCAGTCAAAAATAATACATTGAAAGTTAAAATGTAATAAAATCAATTGTTAAAACTGAAACATTTATTTTATAATCAAAAAAAATAATTGTACAAAATTATCAATTTTTATGCGAAGGGGTGTCATTTTAATTCTTTACTGCTATAGTAGCCTTGCGCCACCTTACCTTTCATACATACAGTAAACTCCAATTATTTCTGTTGTATGTCTATGTTTTAAAGTTTTAATCATCATCTGAAAATAAAAACCACATTCTGGGGACATTTTTATATGGGAATTACTAATTTTGATTCGTTATGAATTTTTCTGTTTTGCTATAAAATCCCATGAGAAATTTTATAACATTTTAATTTTACATGTTCCTGGGGGTGTAATGCACTATAAACTTTCCGAAACGAAAAATGGAACCGCCTCAAATTAGCGACCATTTTTATTATTATTTTATAGCAAATTGCTTATTGCTTATTTTCGCCAATTGCATATTTTGTTTTGAAGCACTCGTGGCCTTATTTTCAAGAAATTATATTTGAGGATAGGCTCCGAATTAAATATTTCATTTATTCGAGTGCACTTTTGCCACACCTACATTTTGCAACATTACTGAACTTATCCCAAACTGCTTATGTTTTTGCTTACTTAGAAATGATTAAATTAATTTCATCCTTCGATGGAGCACCTGGCCAAGATCAATTTGACCTCTTGTTCAAATGATGTACCAAATTTAATTCATATGGGGGGGGAGGGAATTTATTTAGGAAAAATAAATAAGAAAATTGAATTTGAGGAAAAGTTTGAGCTTAATTTGCTACATTGAATACAACTTGAAATCCTTTCATGCATAACTAATCTTGCTGCAGGCTAAAATTAATAACGACGGAACAAATACGCATAATCGAAACTCATGTTTGTATAATTATATGTAATACACTTTTTTAAAAAAATTGATGGCCTGAAATTTTATTACATAGTTAATAAAAACTGCGAGTACACAGACAAGTTATTTATGAAGTTTATGTGCTTTACAAGGTCGCCATCTCGCCCTGAAAAATCTCCAAGAATCTGATTTTTGCATTAGCGGTTCGAGGGCACCCATCACCATACCTAATTTTCTAATGAAATTCAGAAAACGCAGCTTTTTCAAAATTCTTAAAACAATTTTTATTCTCTGTACAATCAACATAATCACTGCACAATTACTGGCAACAAAGGCTTACTGACCTACATGAAAGCATATACGAAATACATTCGAGCAAACTAAAGCTTATAATCGAGCTGCGACACTAAAAAGAATCTTGGAATGTAAATAACAAACGGTACAAAAACAACTTCAAGTACAATGATGTCGAGCGAAACAACAAAACGAGTTAACTATATAAAAAGAACAAAAAATATAGTGAACGATGAAAAGAATACTGCTAAATGAAAATCTATTCTCACTGGCCTAAGACAGGATATCGCATTTGTTTGCTTAACTGTAAATGACTACTACCGAAACGCAAAGAGCATACAAAATACGTTTGATTCAAGCGGTGGCGCTGCTGCATGCCTCGAGGCAGTGTCTGCAACAGTTCCGCCATTTTGCATAGAAAAATACTGATTCGTTCTTGGCAATAGGATCGGGTAGAAAAGTTGAGATATGCCTCTTAAAAATATATTTAGTCTAATTAGGTTCCGACTTGAGATCGTAAAATTTAAGACTCATGAGCCATGTACACCATTCTTAAGGTGTACAAGTACATGCACCAAACTTGTATATTCCCGTATTACGGTTATGTGACATTCAACAACGATGAATGTGACAAACCATGTTACATGTTGCAAGGTTTGATATGTACACTGTATAAACTCTATATGACGTAATTCGATATTCAAAAAGCTACCTCCACATTAGAGGAAATCATAGATGAACATTTTGTTGCTGGTTGTTTTTTGGAAACATCAACTTTTAAACCATTTAGGTAACAATTTATGTTAACAACTGGCAGCAATTAGAAACAAAATGACGTGCCTCTATGTTCCTCCAAAAGTTCCTAAATGTGGGACGATAGCTAATTTAGTCTGTCACACTCGAGGCCATTTATATCCCGAAATGTGTTACAAGAAACAGTTTTGCTTGATATTCCTCCGTGTGTTGGGAAATATTTCCATCGCGAATATATTGCCGGAAATATTTTCAGAATAGAAAAAAGTCCTGCTCCGAGCCGTTTATTTCAGGAAAGATAACACGATTTATTTCGCCAGGGAGTTTTTTTTCAGCGAAAATAAATCTCCTGCAATTTCGTGAAATTTATTCTCGGTTACATATTGCCTCGTGTGTAACGGCCATTATAGTGCAGTCAAGCATGAGCACCAAAATTAGAGATTGCGTTATTTTTTGTCACAAAATGGAATTCATTAAAAATTAAAATCACTTGAATGCAATAGAATTTCAATTAAAAATCGTACTGATTTTAATTAAAAATCGTGCAGATTTCAATTCATTCAAAATCGTACAGAATTGAATTCATCCAAATGTGAATTCACTTGAATTAAAGTACATTAAAAATTAAATTCCTTTGATTCACGCTAAAATTGAATTCCCTTGATTCACACTAAAATTGAATTCCCTCGATTTACACTAAACTCGAACTCATTTATTAAGAATTTAATCATAAATTGCTTAGCAATATATAGGCGCTATATAGAGTCTGTCTACAGTGTATATCTAATTTTTGGAATTTCAGACCATTGCAAAAAATAAATCTGCTGAAAGTTATTTTTGGTGTGCATTACACGCACACCAATTGTCTGTTTAAGGACACGTTTAGTATCACTAAACATGTCAAAACATGCGAATGGTTCTGTGGAAAACTGATATCGCTAAGGTGCTTACATGGTTTGGTTTTTATTATTTCCTGACCGGTTTATAATTGTGACATAGAAGTCACGTACTGTAAGGGTAATTAATGTATATGATCCATTGTTTACAGAATTAAGATGATATAGATGATACAGATGATATAGATGATAAGATGATAAGATGATACATTGTTAAAATTGGCAGGTATGTTCCCAGTATGACTTTTTACACGTTCTTAATGTTTATTGACTTGAAATTTCCAAGATACATGTACATTTCAGTTAGAATTGCCATCATTAGAGTAAAACTTAAAAACTGATTAATATTTGGAATACGAACGCATGAACAGATTTTGGATGTGTATTTATCAGGGTAATGTAACGCTGAAGCTAGTTTGAATAAAAATGTGTAAATTTCAAAAACATTTCCAGAATGGGAATGTTGAAATCATTGCTTGAACGTGTATTTGAAAATGCATCTGCAGTGCATTTGCTTTACTCTGAGTACATATTTAGCAGGCATGGATGAGAATGGAGTAAACATATCGTTTGCAATATTATTTCAAATTTTAAGTAAAAAATGTTCAGTTGAAAATGCTGATTTGCAAAAGTTCGTAATAAAATTTACATGTTCAAGACAATGCATCGTATACAGTACAACGAATATAAAAATTATTTTTTTAAGATGCATTTCTTCAGTTTTTTTAATGTTTTTTGTAAGAAATTGACGAGTTTCGAAGAAAAATATTTAAAATTTACATGGAAATTAAACGTCTAAGACGTGTAGTTTTGACATGTACTGAAATATACATGAATATTGGGTTTCAAGTAAGTTTTGATAGCAAATACTGTGCATGTACATGTACATTGATGAACAAATAGATAACATAGGCCTATTGGAAAAGAATGTTCGAAAAAATGTCCGAAGACAAATATGAAAATTTTTCTACGTTCTCAGAGTTCGAATTTTCAAAATTTTCGTTTTACAAATTGACAAGATTTCCAACTGTGTTCGAATACAAATTTCTAATGTTTTCCACTACTTTCGAGGACAAATTTTCAAAATTCTCAACAGTTTTAGAGTACAGATTTCTAAAAATTTCAGCCTTTTCCGAGCCCAAATTTGCAAAACTGTCAACTTCCGAATATGAATCTGAAAAATTTTCAAACTTTTCCTCTGTGAATTTTTTTTAATATTATCCTGGACCGATTTTCCAAAATCGTGGCTACTATTTGCATATTTCCATTTCGACATTGTTTTACGTATGCCCAGATGGCGCTGAAGGTAGCCCAAACCACTTTTTTTGGGCGATTTGTAGCACCAATATACTGTACATGTAGTTTGCAGACGCACAAAGCCCAGGGTGGAAAATCCAATGTTTTCAATTTACGACACCGTGCCAAGTACTTGCATCAGTGATTAGTAATTTACATGTACATGTACGTACTGTATAGTTTCGAATGGCATTGTGAGAATTTATGTGCATTGTTTGTTAATTGAAAACTTTTTTTCGCAGAAAAAAGAAAACATAAACCGCGTACAATTTGAGAAAAACTCTGGTTTAGGATGCATAGATTTCTGTCTACTAGTACATGTAAATTATAAAGTAATTTCACGGCGATTTCAACTGTGTCCAATCGCTCAGCGGCCATTCTTATTCAATTAGAATCTGTATACCATTAGAAAAAATACTAACAAGGGTTCGAAGGTCACGACCAATTCTATGGCGTTTTAGGCACTTCACTGGACGTGTTTCGATAATTTAATAAGCAGCTGGGAGATATGACGCGAACATCGCTTTCGAGCTGCTCATCCACACAAAAAAATCTTCGCAAATGAGGTATTGTTACAATAACAAAAGTAAAAAAGAATGAAATTTGTCATAAATAGTCCTCATAGTCCCATGATGGAACATGAATTCGCCATAGATACGTAATGTCCTTGATTCGTGTTTTGCATCGAACACGCGGGCATGTGATAGGTGAGCATGTCGAGCAACCTTTGCTTCTCATTTTCCAACCTCTGGATTTCCGAACGAAGAGTCACATTTGTTTGTTCTAAGTTTTCAGATTCCTGAAAAAAAAAGATAGACAGTATTAGCATACATGTATGTTTTGTTTGGGTAACTTACAATGGGTTGGATTGGGAATTTTGTAAATATTCTATAATTTATTTTTCTTTTAACGTTTGAGGCAGTGCTTCCATTCCCTCCAGTCATCAAAATTATAAAAAATTTAACAAATATCTTCTTTGGAAAATTTGGCGATTTTTTTCCCGCAAATTTTTAAATAAAATTCATTTCTCAAGTAAAAACATGCACATTTTGAGCAAAATTCGCAGTTGTTTGACAATTCGTAAATCTTGACACTGACAGTTCGCAAATTTTGAAATAAAATTCTCAATTTTTTAAATAAAATTCTCAATTTTTTAAATGAAATTCTCAAATTTTGAAAAATAAAATCACAAACGTTTGCAAATAAATTCTCAGATTTTGAAATGAAAATTCTCACATTTTGAAATGAAATTATCCTATTTTTAAATAAAATTATCGAATTTTTAAATAAATTTTTCACTTTTTTAAAAAAAAAAAAATCGGAAATGGGTAAATAAAATTCTCAAATTTTTGAAAATAAATTTGCAAATTTTGAAAAAAATCACACATTTTTTAAAATAAATTCGCAGATTTCAAATTACAATTCTCAAATTTTGATAAACATCTCAATATTTTGAAGAAAAAAAAATTCGCACATGTTTGAACAAAATTAGTAGATGAGTGACAATGGACGGAGAATGGATTGTTGTAAAAATTTGTAAAATTTACATGTACATCGAAAATACATTCTTTTAAACTTTTTGACGCCTTCATACCCTGGCACCCTAGACTTTACGCTGCTAATTAGGGGTACTCAAACAGATGCTTTACGATTGCCACTTTTGGTAGTCATGATTAAGTCACGTGTGCAAAATCTACGCACTAATTCAAGCAATTCACTCAAGGTTATCGTCATTTTTTTAAACTAATTAATACATTCCCTTTTGCACATGTGACTTCACGACTGCTAATAGTGCCATTCGTAATACTGTTTGAGTATCTCTATGCCTCTATCGTGCTTTTTTTAAACGCTCTAGCGCATTCGGATATTAAACCACATCATTTTATTTGGAATACTGACTCAATGTGGATTCCCTCTCCCAACTTGCAAAAGGTAAAACCGTTAATGGATTTACTACTGTACATGTAAGTTTTCGAGAATCTTAATCAAATTTTAGACCCATTTCAATAGGCTTATTAATAAGATTCAGGGCAGGGTTCAGGGTAAACTAGTCTAAGAGTTGGATAATGGACGTACAGTGTACAGCATGTATTTTGAAGCTATTAAGTACGCAAATGAGGTGATCTAATACCTGGTCCACGTTCATCTTATGGAACTATTTTTTTGTGTATCCAAAGAACTGTCTTCTGCCCGGACAGAACTCTGTACATTTATTATAACCATTACGTCTGAGTGATCTGACATTACGTGGTATGTGATAATCATGTATCGCATGCAAGTTACTTTCCTTACTTCAGTCATTTGATTAAGAACATTTTATAAACAACTCTTTAACATACATGTAGCACTGCATATGCCATTAACCGCATGACGGCGCTAGCAGCCTAACTTAATTGCAACTTGTAAAAAAAAACCAGTAGAAAGGCTGGGGAGGTTACTCTAAATGTGTCAACGTGTTTATGTTATGAAAGAAAGGGAAATCCTCTTCGGCCCCCATATTTTTTTTGACTTGAGCATAACGCACTTGTTATGGTTGAGTAACAGTAGTGTTTACCACTGTCGCTAGATGGCGGCAACGAGTAATTGAAGTTTTTTCCATATAAAACTTTGTACAAGGCTATCAAAAGTATTTGTTTTCAAGGCTCGAATGTGGTGCAGTGTTGCCTCCCAACACACCATTAGTACAGCTGTACATGTACATGTAATGTAGATGAATGTTTCTTTCAAGGACCTTACAAGAAGTTCTCTCAAAAATACACACATGCATATCAAGATTTTGGTTGCCTTTTTTCACTCTCAATCTCTCACTATAGTGTAACATGTATGAACATGTACTGTATTTGGGTGATTAGTATTATTTTTGAATCGTTAATAAATAATTTTTCTCATACAATAAGTATAGATATGGATATGATACATGTAAACAATAGCTCTTTGAGGTTTTCAAAAAAGCAAGTGGGCCCTTTGTGAAAAAATGCTTCTAAACTACTGTACCTTAAACTGTATATAAAATTGCGATTTATTATGATATTTTAAATAAATAATTATGTTTGAAAGTCTGTATGGAAGTACAAAATTGAACATACCAGCATTAAATGTAATGTCCTTTCTTTCTTTTTATTCCTACATTTTGTTGCAGCCACTTTGTTCCTTTCCCGCCGTCTTCGCCTCCTTTCTTCATCTTCCGGCGTTAACTGTGAATTAAGACAAAAAACTTGTGTTATAATGTGTTCTGCGCAGCTACTATAGTTTCTAAAAGAACATAATATTGGCCAACATGCGACAATAACATGTTAAAATCGAAAAAAAAATCAACTACTGATATATACTGTACATTGTATCTGATAATAGCCTATTTTGTATTGTACATGTATTTGCATTACAAATATAAAAGTTCCCTTAACGATCGATGTTCCATATTTTATAATGATCATATTTGCACCTTTTTTGAGCTCTTAACAGTATATGTAGAAAGGAGATACATGCATGTAAGTAATCTTCATTAAATGTATTATTTATACAATGAATAGTTTTTAAATTTCAAAATTGTATAAATGCAACACAGATATGAGATAATGAATTCAGAATCTTATTTAATCAATTAAAACGTACATGTAGAAACTTATAACCGACAAAATTCAGATAATTGGTTGTTCATACATGTAGATGGCGTCTGCATCATCTATCAACCTATGCGCCCTAAGCATGTTTCATAACTATATAGGGAAGTAGAAAACAAACAACATGCATTTTAAGTAGTTTTAAATGCCTCAAAAAAATGTAAAAATTCTTAATGAGCAAAAATGTTCCGACACGCCTAAAATCAACGTTGTCTTTGAGAATCTTTAAAAGATAGTTTTAGCCATAAAGTTAAATAATTTAAATGCATTTTTTTCCCTATTGATATAGCGAAGGTATGCATACACTAGTAAAGAACTAGGAAATGTGAGTTTTTAAGCTCGTAATAATAATGAATTCATAAATTTTCCAAATGTTCATTATAAATTGAAAAAAATCACTGAAATTTTAAAAAAG
>JAQGAO010004337.1:0-15333 GCA_034697705.1 Ommatoiulus sabulosus
TTTTATGCCTTTGTGGCTTATGTTTAAATGTATCTTTTGATTAATCAGTTTGTTTTGTTAAACGGTAATTAAAGATAATAACGAGTAATTCCACGCGTCTACCTGAATTTCAACAGTAATACATTCGCTCTTCGCTCTAATAATGAAACAGTGATGAAACATTTTCTCTAAGAGGGGGACAATGATCAAACATTTGCTTTAAGTGTGGGGGGGGAGTAGTAAAATATTTGCTATTAGAGGGAGTGAGGGAACTGATAAAACTTTCTAAGAGGAAGGCACTGATCAACATTTACTCTATGGGGGCATTGGCAAACCATTTGCTCTAAAAATGAAACAGTGATGAAACATTTTCTCTAAGAGAGAAGGGAGTGTAAAACATTTAGCTCTAAGTGGGGAATGGTACTGACAACTGATAAAACTTTGTCTAAGAGGAAGACCCTTATCAACATTTGCTCTAAGAGGAAGCAACAATGAAATGTTTGCTCTAAAAGGGGGAATGATGAATTACTCGTTCTGGTCTGGAAAACATTGGTTAATAATCCAAGTAATTTTATAAAATCGTACATGGAAGTACATTGTGTATTCTCATAAATATTATTTGTCCATTAAATTTATTAACATTGCTTTATATTTTCAATCACTTTTCGATAATGTGATGTTCTACATACTGTATACAAAAAATGTATAAGTATTGTTACGTATATTGAAATTTAATTTGAGAATAAATTAGAAAATAGTTTTTACATAAGAAATCATTTTCCGAATATTTCTTTTAGATCCTCTATGCCAATAAAATCTTCACTTCTTTTCAATGAGTGTTTAGTTTGATAATACAATTTACACTAAATCCATAATCTTGTAGTACAATAAAATTCAATAGTGCAAAAGTGATCGTTATAACGATGTGACGGAACGTACTTCAAACTACACAAGATTGGTTTTTTTTTCGAAAATTTGAAAGACAGCTTAATGCTGATAAGCCCAACGTAAATTTAATGTCTTCCTTTCAGCTTGCAGAACGAGTCACTGTCATGAGAATGAGGATAACCAGGACAGAAAACTATGTATAGTAAAAAATACATTTACAAATGTCAGAATACCCTGACGACAGTAAATAGAGCATGTGTACCCTTTTCACTATGAAATTCCAAGAATAGGCAAATTACTAGACAGTGCTCAAAACTTCCACGTAGCAGCGTGAAGACAGCGCACTGACATCTTAGAAATGACCAGAGACATGCTTTGAAATTAAAAAAAGACATTTTTAAAACTTTACAAAATTATCGTGATCGCATTCCGAAAATTTTACAAAATTGGCATGAACACATTTTGAAACCTTTACAAAATTGGCACAAACACATTTTGAAAATTTTAAAAAATTGGCACGAACAAATTTTGAACAATTTTACAACTTAGTAGTTGAAAAATATTGATTGTTTTGAAAATTAGTAAATGGAAAATGTTTAAAATGTTACAAATAATTATTCGGAAAATTTTAAAATGTTTGCCAATTTGTACCCTTTACGAGTACAAATTTAAAAACCTTTCAACATATTCCGAAAACTAATGTTTGAGAATAAAAGGTTGAGAATTTAGTAAATTTGTCCTCGGAATCCGTTGAAAGTTTTGCACATTTTTTCACGGAAACTATTGCAACATTTGCTTGCCTGCAGTGCAGACAAGCGAGCAGTGTTTGCCATTCCTCAGGAGACACCGAGTCCACAAAAGTTAAGTGAATGTCAGACAGTGCGTGATATGTCACCGAAATTCAAGTTGCTCCATTCGTCCACTCTCTATTAAAAGAAACTACTGCAGATTTTTGGTAATAATGATCTAAAAGAAACTCATCAAGAAAACTAATCACGCTAGAATTGCACCAATGAGTCTCTGGCGCAAAAAAACCCAAAAAAAAACATTCCCAGCTGGGTAATAACTATTTAGGAAAACTATGGACTGTTTTGTTTGGAAATCATCTTTTTTGACAGGTTCGTTCCAATAATTGCTTTTACTTAGAAAATTGCTTTTTCCAAAAAATAACAAGCAGTCAGACTAACAAAGGTACGACTAGGTTTGCCATCAGTACTGGGCCTTGTTCGCTAAATTGGAAGACATTTAACAACGTCATGTTTGGTTATTGACGCCGTGAAAAGTCCTAGTTTTATTTATCGACGCCCATCATGTTGGCAATATCAACAAACGTACACTAATCAAAATAATCAATAAATATGTTAGACATGCGACCAATTTTCTCCTACGGTTTTTAACAGAAAATTGCAGTGCAGATAAACTCGACAGTAGACCTATTTTGCGATAATGAAACGGTGTGATACGAGTAAAATTGCTGAATTTTCAATGTGGGACGAGTGAGCATCTCATTCAAAAAGTTTGAATTTATTTCGACAAGTGTTAAGATTTTCGTCACTTATTCAACACAGATAAAACATGACTTCCGTTGTCAGAGATAAACATGTCAGAGATATATGGTAAAATTACGTTACATTTATGTTATCGAAAGTTTTTTTTTTCTTAAAGGAGAACATACTCAGAAATTATACGTTTACCTGGAGAAAACAGTTTTTGTCCCGAATTGCTAAATTTTTTTTTACATAATTCGATTTACATAAATTGCTTTACATATATTTCTTTACAATTGTTTTGCATACTTTTTTACGTAAATTATTTTGCATACTAAAGTAAATTGTTTTACAAACTATTTACGCAACGTTTTTGTATATTTTTTTCCCATAAATTGTTTTGCAAACTTTTTCACGTAAATTTCTTTGCATACTTTTTACATAACTTTTTTGTTTACCATTTTACGTAAATTGTTCTGCATAATTGTTACATAAATCTGTTTACATACTTTTTCCACATAAATTATTTTACATACTTTTTTTTACGTAATTTTTGTACATAAATTGCTTTTTTACCTTTTTTCACATAAATTTTTTACGTACTTTTATACGTGTTTTTTTTGTTATGTTTCCTCGTCAATATTTCTCAAATAATAGAAGCTTAACAGATTTTTTGTAAACAGTATAATTAACTGTTGAATACGATGCAATATTAGACGATAAAATAAGACTAGTTTCAGTGAAAAATGTACTACGAAACCTAACAGAAGCTTTATGAATAGCACTTTATGCTGCATGCATAAAGCATGAGTACGTTTAATTGAATTAACAAATGGAGAAAACTAATTAAGAGCGTGATAACCCATTGCAGTTAATTACTACGTTCGCATATGCAACGGCTAATTAACTTCTAAAATTACTGTACATGCACATGTGAATGAATTCAAAGAATGAATATCGTATCGTAAGTGACGTGTCACTCGCTCCACATAGGATAGATAATTGATAGCCACAGGGTTGCACACTACTGTCCAATTGGCTAAGTATATACACTTGTATAACAATCCGTTTGTAAGGAACGATAGCGATAAATGCATTTTTGATAAAGCAGGCGCTGCCTATTTTTTTGTCGTCCGCTGTAAATTTTTCGCACAGGATGTTTTGGGTCCGGTCGCTAGTCGAAAAGTTGGCGCTGCGAAGAAACTGTGAGAAAAAGCCCTCCTAAGTTATTCAGAAAATTAAAAGCCGATTCATTTCAAGTCACCGAGAATTCGATGACAGTTTAACAACTTATTGTTTTTAGATGTCTTATATTTATAAGAAAGCTCCGAAAAACAACTATAATATGCTACGTCCACACTGGAGGAAACAGAAGAACTTATTATTGCTAATTGCTGACTTTGCTGTTATTTGTTTAAATATATTATTTTACGTAATACTTTAAATAAAATTATTTTACATTTATTTTATACACAAATTTTTACTTAAGTTGTTTTCCATAATTAAATAATTTAAATAATTTTTTACACAAATAGTTTAAAAAAATGTGCCCGTTTCAATACTTTATAAATTGACTAATGAAAAGTTTTAAAACTTTGAAAAATTGACAAATATAAATGTTGCAAATTTTGACAAATTGACTAAATAAAATTTAATATACCAATAATGATGTTGAAAATATTGCAAAACTTGGAGAGGAAAATATAAAGAATTTTGAGAAATTAAGAGTGAAAAATATTGAGACATTTTCAAAATTAAGGGAGGAAAACACAGAATTGTGCAAATGTAGAGAGGAAAATATGGAGAATTTCGCAAAATTCTTCAAAATTAGCTTCGGAAAGTGTGGACAATTTCGTAATCATTTACCTAAAAACAACATGTATTAAAAACTGACGAATTCAATATTACAAAACAAAATTTAATTTACACGACATAATTGGCACCCCTTACCCTCGGCGCCCGAGTGCAGCCCGCCCCCTTCCACCCTCGGAGTCTTAAGACCCCCAGAAGAAACCCTATCCCCTTATTGGGTGTCATTGTGGATCCACGATTCGTTAACAACAACCATCCTGGCAGCACTCTGGGGCCATTATCCCAATCTGTTCAATTTCCCAGGCCGAAACCCAATAAGGTTGTTTGCATCAGCGTGACGTCATACGGTCCATCGTTTATTGACACCGAATGAGGACGAAAATAGCATCAATTAATTTGGATCTTCAGATAATAATTGATTTTTTTCAATTATTTATGGAGCAGTTTCATTAGGGCGCTCCAACCAACTTCCGTTTTAAGCGCATTTACCTCGTCCAATTAGGGGAACTCAGTCCGATTAATTATTCAAAGGTTTCTTATCGTTCTTTTCCATCACCGGAAACGGCACGAAGGTCCCATCAATCAATATCCGGTTCGATACTAATTTGGTTACACGCCCATAACCGACTTGATCCTACGAAATTGCAACGAAAAAAATGCTCAATTCCACTCGGAAATTGGTAAGGTAAGAAGGGAAAGTCCCTTCTTACTCGAACTTTAATGCCATTGGAGGGGTGATTAAGAAGGAATGATGGCTTATCTCGATTCGAGTCACGTAGGGCTTTTGAAATGCATAAGTGGCAGCACGACCCAAAACTTGGGTTACAAGACTGTTTTATCAACTATTTCTAGATAACTCGATTATTGTGTTGCTCCTGGTAATACCAATGGGTTTTTTTGTGGAAAATCAAAGGTCTTTGGCACAGTAATTGCACTTATCGTAGCTGACATTGGAATCCAATATGGCTGACCAATGTTCCGCTTGAAGGGGGTCGACCAGTGATTCGTTATCAATAGGGATATTTTAGAAAATAGATTTTGGCATACAATTAAGTATTTTTAATAAAAATCTCTGTCTATTGATAACTAACCGATATTTGATAACTGAAACAAGATTTTTTTGAAAATTGAATATTGAAAATTGATCGATTTATATCGAAATAAATGTGGACAAAATGGAAGTATTATGAAATTAGATTTAAGCATGAAATTATGTATTTTCAGTAAAATTATTTGTTGATTGATAACCAATTGATATTTGATAACCAAACATGCATTTCTGATAAATGAAAATTGATAATTGATTGATAAATTGTATCTAAATAGATTTAGACATAAAATGAAGTGTTTCATAACTTATTGAAAATTTATATTGATATAGATTTAAATATATTCAGGCGAAATTAAATATTTACAATAAAATTCCTCGTCTATTGATAACTAATTGACATTTGATAACTAACATTTTTCAACATTCAAAACCTATTGCAAATTTATGCATGTATTGATATAAATTCAAATACATTTTTGACATAAAATTAAATATTTCCAATAAAAGTCTTCGTCTATTGATATATCATTAATTTTTGATAATCCAACGTTCATAACTTATTGAAAATTTATGTTGATATAGATTTAAATAAATTTAGACAAAATTAAGTATTTTCAATAAAAATATCTTTGTCTATTGATAACAAATTGATATTTGGTAACAAAATTGATTTTTAATAAATGAATATTGATAATATACAGTATTGATGGTTTGTATCGATATAGATTTAAATACCGTAAATTAAGGTTTAAGTATTTTCAAACAAAGTATATTGAAAACTACAATAATTGAAATACAAAAACTCATTGATAATTGATATCGATTAATCGAAGATACATTAGATTTAGGCCTAATATTAGATTTTTTAAAAAAAAATTGGGTAACTAACCGATATAATTGATATCAATTAAGTTAAATTCGACGAAATAATCGTTTTAACCTGCGTAACCTTTGCATCATTCGAAACAATCAATGATTTGCTGCTTCAAAAACACAAAACAGTTGTTGTATAATTTCCCTCGATAATTGCTGAACTTTTAATTGGATTTACACGCAGTTTGCTTAATTGAAAAAAATTCGGAACAAGCTCGTGCAACGCAATCAGCACATTTCAATTTCCGGAATTTTTTTATTTTTTTTAAAGCTTATATGCTCCAACATTAGCGAGTCAACGAACTGCTCGTTTCATGTGGATTATGTAGTGGTTTTATACGAATTGGTGATCATGCGACCTCGTCTCCTCGTCTAAGACAAATTCCGAATTCGGATACAAATTTTCGGATAAAACGTCTGAATTTCCGAGTTACTACGCATTCGCGCTACGTTACGTTAAAACGAACTTAAACAATTTTCACCTTCTATCATCAAGTGGTTGACAAGAACCATGACAAGAAAGGTGTCAATGCTGTTCTCAGTGAATGGAATGACTGACTCTAAATTGAACACCAACCAAGTTTGTAAAAGGAGGTAGGAGAGATGACTATATATCGCCACGGTGACACCTATTTAACAAAGAAGTAGATTACGTCGAAACGTTGTGTTTTGGGAATAAAACAAATTTCTTTCTGATTGTGGCATTTTACGGCGTCAATTGTTTAAGCAATTTGAAAAAATGGTACTTTATTAGGGGAAATTCCCCGATAAATGTTGAAGCACCTTCCCGATCAATTAGGTGGGGTAGTATTTCATCCAAACGTCGATGAAACTTTACTTTTTATTATTGAAGTCGTGTTTATGACTTTCGATAATACGAACTACGGTTAAAACGAACAAATTTTGACGTTCCTCGAAATTCGTTTTAACGAGGTTCGATTGTATTAACAATTCCAGTCTACATGAGATGAATTTGGGGGTAAATGATGAAGGATCATTTTTTCAGTTTTTCCCCAAAATACGAGAGATGTTCATTAGGTTTCCGCAATCATTTATTTAAAAAGAACAAAAAAATGGCTGCGTGGATTTTTATCCAATTTGGTATAGAAATACAAGTAAACGCATCATCTATTACTAAAATAATTAACAATTTGAGTGATGCATTTTTGGCATCGTTCTGTCAGCGAGTGTATGATTCGGTCAACAAACGTTTAAGACGAAGTATTTGTTCCAGCTACCCAATGTCCACTTATCTCACCATCGTTGGCACTTTCAACGTCCATTTCTCAACTGACCAATTCACTCCTAAACCGGACGTTGGGACATTACTCGGACCTTAAACGTGTCACGCATTTCTGCTCCTGAAATATACCTTCAAAAGTTAAAAAAAAAACGTCGCTGAGCAACTATCTTCTCGGACTCCATCTTTGCGCACCATTTTTAAGCACCTGTAATTTTTGAAACGTTTCTTTTAATGTAGAAGTATATTCGGAAAAATGATGGATGAATTTTTCCAACATTTCATTAAAATCCATGCAACCGTTTTTTTTTAAAAAGAAAATGATTGCGGAAACTTAATGAAAAATTCTCATATTAAAAAAACCTATCTGTATGGACTCTTCAAAATAAAAAAAAATTGTATAAATCAATCATTTTGGACAGTTGTGAATGACTCTTCCTTCAGCTGATGTCAACGTTCATTCGTTGATGTTTTTTGATAAAAATTGATAACAAAGCAGTTTTTTTTAATCAAACTCATTCGTATCAATCATTGTAGCAAGTTCTGAATGGTTCATCCGTCAGGTGCCGCCAATACAGTTGTTATAAAAAAAACACAAAGCAAGTTGGTTTTATTGGCAGATAAAAAAACTAGCGGTTTTCCTTCACAATTAATCATCGAGCCATTTATCCTTTTATTTCGGACGTGGTCATTCGTTAATCGATTTTTTTCTTCACCATATAATCAAAGAAACCATTCTCCGGAGAATTGGATAAAAACAACTTCGCAAAATCCAACTGACAAGCAATTTTATAACTGCTGATTTTTCTCCTCATTGTGCTGATCAATAAGCTAGTCAAAATTAGTTCGTTTAAACCGTAGCTCATTATCTTACCATCTTTCGCACTTTCATCGTCCATTTCTCGACTGACCGATCCACTTCTAGACCAAACGTTCAGACATTACTCGGACCTTAAACGTGTAACGCATTTCTGCTCCTGAAATGCCTTCAAAAGTTTAAAAAAAAACGCTGCTGAGCCACCATCTCCTCGGACTCCAGCTTTGCGCATCAACTTTAAGAAAGTGTAATTTTTGAAACATCTTTTAATGTTGAAATATGTTCCGAAATGATGGAAGAATTTTTCCAACGAATTTTATTAAAATCTGTGCAGATTTTTAAAATGATTGCGCAAACTTAATGAACACCCCTCGTAACATTGCAAAGGAAAAGACACATACGAGCTCATATGTACTTTTTCTAATCCTCTGTTGCCATCATTTTAAAAAGCGCCTATAGCCCCTTTATAAAAATTACGAAACTACATGTAACAACATGAAATTTAATTTACCTAGCCACTGTCATCGAATGATTATAGTGCAAACTCATTAAGATGGACTCGCTTTAGATGAATTTCTGTTCGTTATAGTATCCAGTCACGTGCACCGTACCGGGGTACAGACGAATAATGATATTTTTTATTTAAGACGTATTCCGAATTAGGATATTACGGTTTAAACGAACAAATTTTGACGTCCCTCGAGATTCGACTGCATTTTGACAGAGGGAAAAGCTTTACCTGTACCCTGTATGTCCATCATGTTTAATCCATAATTTTCAATGAGTTAGTTGGCATAAAACACGCCGCATTTCCCCGCACATATCGCTTTGATTTGACGACTTATTGAATTAATATTAGCCCGAGCTTCAATAATAATTTCACTAAGCAAATAATCTTATTGAACAACGAAATATACAGTAAGCTAGTCTATCGACCAGACGTATCGAAGCAGCCGTAATATTCAAGTTCCTTCAGAAACACACTGATGTTAAAGTTAACGGACATTAAAGTCAAATGGGAAAAGATTAAACGTAAAAACTAACATTACTCATCCATACCCTGGTAAAGGGACCGGAGATGAGTTCGTAAGATTCTCAGATAAATACGAGTTGTGACCACTAAGTTTCCGAGATCATTTTAAAAAAATGAAATGTGTTGGAAAAGTTCTTCAATCATTCCTGATCATATTTCAACATGAAACGATACGTTTAAAAAATTGAACTCGCTAAAAATTGGCGCGCAAAGGTGGCGTCCAAGGACATAGTGGCTCAGCAGCGTTTTTTTAAACTTTTGAAGGCATTTCAGGAGCAGAAATGCGCAACACGTTTAAGGTCAGAGTAATGTTCGAACGATCAGTTTAGGAGTGGATTGGTCAGTTGAGAAATGGGTGTTGAAAGTGTGAAAAATGGTTAGAGAAGTGGCTGTTAAGTGGCTCCAGCAAATGCACCAAACAAAATGGACATTATTTATGAATAATAGATGACATTTACGTGGATTTCTCTACCAAATTTCATTAAAATCCATATAGACGTATTTAAAAAAATAATATTGCGAAAACGTAATGAACGTCCCTCGTATCAGTTTTCTATCAGTCGAAATCCATAAGGGGCCATTCAAAAAGGACGTCCTTAAAATTTGCCAAAATTGGACTCCCCCCCACCCTCCTCCCCATTCGAACGTCCGAAATTTAAAAAAAAATTGTATTCGGAAAATTTTGAAAGTTTTGCAAATTTGTTCTCGGAAAACGTAAATTTTGTACTCCGAAAATGTTGATGTTTACTCATAAACAGTTGAAAATGTTCAAGAGTTCTGCATAGGGAAAAGGTGAAAAATGTTGCAAATTTGTCCTTGGGAAAACTTGGAAATTTTAGAAATTTGTCCTCGAGAAAACGTGGAAAAATTTTTAAAGTTGACCTCGGAAAGGGTTGAAAATTTATGCTCGAGAAAAACAAAAAAATTTGCAAATGGACCCTGATCGAGGTTTTAAGTTGTCTGACTTTTCCAGGTTTTCCAGGACTGGAGGTACCCTGTTTACTGACTTTTGCAATTTATAACCCACCTACCATAAATACGGAATTAAGCGCCGGACCCGCAATAGCCGCCTACCTTTATTAATCACCGGGGGGGGGGGTTCCCGGAATTTGCGAATAAGCGCCGGGGCTTCATCTCTGTGATTTATGGAAATCGAGTGTTATTTTCCCTTTTATTTTTAAGATTCCTTTATATCAATCGTTCACATACAAAACTTTGAAGTAAAGTGATGACTCTTTTACCTTTTTGAAAATTTTACCGACAGGGATCGATCTCCAAAAATCATAGGAGAAAACAATTCCTTTTTGCACTTTTATTGAAAGTTATATATGAAGGAAAAATCAATCAATATTGTTCTTGTTCAACATCAACGTAGCTTAGTAATGCAATAAAAGGATTCCCTTTTTCTAACCCAATATCCACAGAGGAGGTACCAGTAAGTATTATTTACAGGATTGCTCCTTTTATTAGAATCTTAAACAAGCGCCGGACCTGCAATAGCCGCCTACCTTTATTAATCGCCGGGGGATTTCCCGGCATTTGCAAATTAGCGCCGGGGCACTTATTTCCGTATTTACGGTAATATCATTCACGCATTAGTCATAACGACAAATTTGGTTAATCGTTAGTCATGGCTCTTCCGAATCCCGATCGATCAATGAATGTTAGACCAATATTGGTTTGTCATTAGTGGTATAATACAACGGCTAACTTCGTATGAATGGAACTGGGCCAATATTTGACAACTTTCTATATTTTTCCTTAGTTTTGCCAATTTTCGACAATTTTGCAAATTTTTGGAAAATTAAAAGTTTTTCACAATTATCGAAATCATAAAGTTATTACAAAAACTGCAGTTTCTGAACTTGTCCACGCTCAAAACTAACGTTACATTAATGCACACTCACCTTAGCGCTAGATTTCCCGTTGGAGAACATTGAAATTCCGTGCTCATGTTGCAGGTCATCGAGGATGTAGAGCGAGCGCATCCCTCTTCAAAATTCTCGTAAGAGCTTTTCGTGGAGCGAAACATTGCACCGAGGTGCTGAAACGTCCACGAATAAACCCTGTGCCATGGATCCAAGGATATACCTAGGCGAAACAAAAATCGGACATACGAGATACTGATGCAAGTAAAAATGCGAAAGAAACTCACATCTACGTGTTAATAAAAATACCTCGTGATATATTTAAAATATGCTATGATAAGAAAAAAATTGTAAAAATTTAAAAATGTGTACCATTTTTAAAATTTCTGTGGAACTGTGGAAACTTTTTACAAAATTGTACTCGAAGACTGCTGAAATTTTGCAAATATATTACGAAAAGTAAAATTTGACAAATTTGCCTTAAAAACTGTTAAATTTTTTTGCAAATTTGTATTCGAAAAAAGTAAACAATTTTGTAAATTTATCATCAAAATAGGTTAAAACTTAGTAAATATGTTCTCGGAAGCTGTTGACAATTTTACCAATTTGTTCTGGAAATAAAATTTAGATTTTGCAAATGGGCCTTGAGCTAACCAGGTGGAAACATTAATTTCGGATGTTGACAACATTAACACGTTGAATTTTCCTGACGTTGTCAAAATATGTCGTTCTTCCCTGGCATTTCCAGGTTTTCCAGGTCTGGTCGAACTCTGTTTTAAAGCTTTTTTTCCATGTGGGAAGTGCCGTTTATATAGTCCGTACCTACTGTCCCAGCAGGCAATTCCGTCCCCGGTCTCAGTGACCTACCATCGACGATGTCAAGATTGACCACAAACCACTGTTGGCGGGTAATGCTATTCCAATTATGTATGTTAGCAGCATTTAGGATTCTTGAAGCCTCTACCGGAGTTGAGTAAACCACGAATATACCATGATAACTAAAACGCCCAAGATCCCGCAAAAGGGGTGCGATTTTGTACGGATGACGAGCTGCATCCACTTTGCGTGTGGCCAGTAACGAAAATCTAAAACGCACCAAAAGTTCAGAAAAAAAATGAATAAAAACGAATAAGAACGACGCAATACTTCCTTGACTTTTCCAGGTACTGTATAAAAGATACACAATAAGGGTACGTTCACTACGCCGACTGGTTACCAGTCGGGAACGACCGATCTACACTTGCGCCACAAGCGGGAAAAAAATACGACATGTTTTGAAATGTTAACGGACGCGAAGGAAGCCTAGCCGAGCCAGTCTTGGTTTGTCGGTTGCAAGCCGCCGATTTCAACAATGTTTTCAACATTGTTTTGGGAAAATCGGCGACCGACGTCTTAGACACAGAGTGGCACACGGTGTAATATTGGTGTTATGTGAAGCCATGCGCGATGCGTCTGCTAGAGAGAGCACGCGCGTGCACGTTTTACTAGGCCTATACTGTTTTGGCGCTATCGATTGACTGTTGTGGCACCACCAAGCACGCGGAAAATCACGCTGATATCAGTTTTGTATTTTGAACCCACAAACTGGAAAAAACGGCAGCTGGAAACGAGAAGATCAGGATCTGTCGTTCCCGACTGGTAACCAGGCGGCGTAGTGAACGTACCCTTACGCTTTGTCCAAACGTCCGAGTGCTTGTACGAAACACGCTCAAACTTGTTTCGCGCATTTTGCGTTAATTACGCAGGGTTCCCCCAGAAATTTCATTATGAACTTCCCTGACTATTCCAGATTTCAAATACTGGAAATCACAATGTCAAAATATTCACCTGTTTAGCAAAATGGAATCAATGAAATAAAATTCGCAAAATTAACTAATGCAAATTTGAAAATTAACTTTGAAAAATTTAAATAATTTTTTTTTTTTTAAATTTTACAATAAAACCTTTGGAAAAAATTGAAAATTTGTAATAGAAAAACGGAGAAAATTTTTTAATTTTGTTTTCGGAAAACGTAGGAAATTTTGCCAATTTGTGCTTGGAAAACGTCGAAATTTTTTAAAATCTGTTCTCGGACAACAAGATCGATTTATGCGATGAGATCACCGAATTAATTAAGCGATGTTTTTCATATGGAAAAATCCGTTCTGAAGGCTTTGAATCGAATAAAACGGCTGACCGAATTAAGCGTGATCGAATTAATAGGATTTTGCTGTATTTGTTGCAAAATGTATAGGTTTCCGGTTCAATTCCTTACCGGTATTCGTTTCCTATCATGAGGATTTCATTTCTCATAGCCTGAACAAATTCATCATGACCAAACGCGTGGCTGGTCACTACGAAGAACTCACGCCAGGAATTCCTACCATAAAAATTAATTCAAATGTGATCAAGAGTTGAAAAACGTTGGCCTAGCTACTAAACAATATGAATTAAGATGTTGAAATATTACTACAAGTATTAATCCTTCCCCCCTATAAGTTTCGCTACTGGTTATTGGTGCTTTTATTTTGTTTTGGAGGAGAGAGAGGCCTAAAAAAGCAACATTAACCAGTAGCGAAACATATACACTGTATATCAATTACCTTCGCATGATGTTTAAAATGGCCCGACTCTTATGGGCCGGAGATGGCGCCAGTTGGATGATGTTGTTCGATATTTTCTGAATAAAAACGAAGCGATTAATAATGTTAAAACTTCTAAACTGTGGAAGTAGACAATAATTTTGACCAATGGAGGATATGCAAAGTTGAGGGGTTTGCTCGCTCTACACGTGTTATAACTATCGTGCGAACACTCAGTATAAATTTACATGCTAATACTTATTCCATTGGTTTTTCCAGATTGAAGATCCTTGAGGTAAAATCCAGGAGTTCTGCTAATCCATTAGGCGTGGAACCGAAGTAAGCATTCACACATAAACTTGTTTAGGGTTTTTGTATTTTGTTTATATATATATGAAGTTTTCAGTTACAACTAGATATAGTATTCACTATATATGGAGATGGTGAAACTTTGATATAGGTTTAACTGATGCAGAGTAAAAATATAATTTTAAGTTGTTTCAATCTGGCCTAGATTGAAACAACTGACATGGGTTAATTCAGCAAGTGTTTTGGTCGACACTGTTCTGTAAAAACAGTGCCCTTTTAAAGGAAGCTGGCCCTGACATTGCCCTGCCTCAACCAATGAGAATTGTGTAAAAATGGCGGGCTGTCAAGGTTCCAGTGCAAACATATTAATTTTGTCTTAATGCTTGTGTTTACTATTTTTAGAATTAGCGGGACTTCACAGCTGTGAACTAGGCGGGAAGTTTTGCCATGCATTTTAGGCGGGAAAAGCACAGCTGCAAACCAGGCGGGAAATCATATGGCATATGGGCGCCAAACCTGGTCAGCTTGGCCTTCCATTTTGCCGCCTAAAATTTAAGAGGTAAATTTAAATTATAACATTCTATTGCTGTTAAAAAAATGTCCTAATGCAATGCACGCCTTAAAGTTGGAATATTTGGACATTTTAAGGACATCATTATAACGAGGACGTTAAAACAAGGAGGAGGATGGCATGGGCTACACCCCGAGACTGGGATCTTAAATGGGCCTCCTACCAGTAAAGGGGTTTTACTAAAAAGACTATATTTACCCACCGCACCTGGCCCGGTCGATGTTCATCCAGGGCCCCATGTATATGTGTAAATATCTCTAATAATCTTTCTTGGAATCAATATTTAACCAAGATCATTAGAACAGCGAACTAACCCCTACGATTTATTCCACACATTTTTCGGGAACAGAAAATGTAGCGGAAACTGGATGCGCAACTCTGGTTCACCCGGATCACCCTATGCTGGAAAACAGTCTGCGCTCCTAAATGAAATGGGATCAACGGAGAGCAGCGCTAATTTTTTAAGAGAAATTTTTAGAATTCGGCGATCGAGTGTGACAGAGGTGCTTAACTCTTTAAATTGGGATTCATTAAGGGCCAGGCGAGACATTTCATTGACTTAGTTTAGTTTAGTTTAGTGGTTGATCTCCGCGCCAAAGCCTTATGGTGATTTAGGGGTCTCAGAGAGAGACAGGTGGGATGTCCATATGATTTTTGTTGTCGCACGCCTGAGGGGGGCGAATGGCAGTAAGGCGAGATCTGAAAGATACGAGGGATAAGGCTTGAACAACCTTGCAAGGGAGTTGTTTCAGGGAGGAATCGTGCATGGGAAGAAAGAAAATTTAAAGAAATCGTGGTTAGGAGAGTATAGGCGAACTTTGAGAGGATGATCGCAATGGCCGGA
>JAQGAO010004338.1:0-15332 GCA_034697705.1 Ommatoiulus sabulosus
CAAGGCGAAAGGGGGCAAACACCAATTGCTAGCTGCGCTGCAGCACACTTGTGCACTGCAGCAAACGTAGTACAGTGGTGTCACAAATTCGCGTTTTTGTGTTCGAAAAAAAAGGTTTGTAGCTGTCACAGGTGTGACATCTAAATAATAGTTTTACGAAAACCTGCGCGTATTCTAAGCCAACGTCTTGTGAAAATTATAATGCAATCGGTGAAGAACTTTCGGAGATACGGGAAGTCGAAGAAACTGACATTTACTTTTTATTTATATAGATAATGTCCAGAGTTTTAATTTGCCACCCAAAAACCTTAAAACCTTACAGTGAGTTTCTTAAGAAAAAGAACTTGTTTCTAATGTACAATGGAGTCGAAACATGTACGTATTGGTATTTTTGCGGAAATGTTAATTTTATTAGGTTATAAAGGGAATTTCAAGCATTAAAATCGAAAATTCCTAGTGGTACATGCACCGAGTATTACTTTGCCACCCAAACAGCTTGAAACTTCACGAACCATTAAAAAAAACTTGTTTTGCAGATAAAACTTCAAAGTCGTCAAGGGAAATAACTTTTGTTTCTATAATGGAATCGAAACACGTATACATGTTGATAGTTTTAACGGCAATTTATCAGGTTATAACATTGGAATTTGCGATTATAATCCCTTTAAAAGTAAGGCATAACGAGTTAGCTGCTCATTATCCGAAGTGTTGCGCCCTGAATACATCATCGGAAGCATTTTGTGTTGAATATAAATTGCCGAAATAAGAGTAACACCCCATCAATGGGTAAATTTATCGATTATGATCACCTTAACTGCTGTTAGAAAACGACGGTATTAACACTAAGCTGGACATGTCTGTCAATGGTTAAACATTAATAGGGCATCATTTTACGAGCATGATAATGAGATACATGTTCAGTCAACGGAGAAAAGATTTTGACAAGTCAAGTACAGTATCCATTTTTTGTTGAAAATGTGGTTAGGTTAAACTTATGGTTCGATAAGTGCTAATTTTATGTTTGCAACGAATATGCATTACATTAGTTTGGAGATTACATAAATACCCTATCATAACTTACAAACTGCAGCATGATGGTTTTAAGAATCGAAAAACATGAGCTAGTAGGTGTTGATTTCAGGATCTGAGCCATTTTTAAACACAGTTACACGTAATAAACATGTGACATTTATATGAAGAATGGGTTTTCTTATAGTTAAATACGATATTTCTGATATTCATATACTGTTGATGTTCATTATATGATGTTCATATAACTTGCTAGCAATGAACATTCCAAAAGAAATTCGAAAAAGCATTTTCAGAAATGCGAAAACTTGGGGTTCTAACAGCAAATCTTCAAGTTCGCAATACTGGGGGTCTCTGAAGACCCATTTTACTGTTTCATATCCCAATTTGATGTTTAGAAAAAATGTTTCTAATACATTTTGACTAGTATATCATCATTTTACAAACATTATAATACATTGTTCGTAATTGTTTAATACTGGGGGTCTCTGGAGACCCATCTTGGTGTTTCTTATACAATTTATATTCGATAAAAAAATTAAATGTTTCAAAAATATAGTGAACATTTTTACTTGTGTTTCATCAGAATCTAAATGTGACAATACATAGTTTATAATTGTTCGTGTTAAAGGATATTTTCTAATTATAATATATTTTACAAAATCGGGTCTCTTCAGACCCATGTTGGTTATCAACGTTTAAAAACAATCATGGGTGCTCTAGGGTTAAGGGTACTCAGACACATCAGTGTTCAGAATGTACACGCGCCAATTAAAAACGCTATTTGGTATCAAAATGCATTTATGGCTAACGTCCTTTTCAAGCCAATTAATACGCCTTAATACTTTTGCCCACGTGACTCGGTGACTACAAAAGTGCAAGCTGTGACCATTGTCTCTGAGCAATTTGGTTGGTTTGTCTGTTTAGTTTTTGTATTTTTAACGTTGGCCTATTTCCTAAACACCATGGTTTTCTGCTTCGAATACCAGACATGTTTTTCATCCCAGCGTGCTATTCACGATTAGCATACTTTATTCAGTCCTTTAATCAACATTCCTTTCGGGCATTTTAAATGAACATGTTGCCGGTTACATTAGCTGCGAATTACGAGAGGTGTGCATTAAGTTTCCGCAACCATTTTTTTAAAAAGGCTCTTTGGATTTTAATACATAGCGCCATCTATTTTTTTTAAATCAATTTTTAGAGCTGAATTTTTGCCCTTGATCTGGCAGCGACCTCGCTCAAAAAACGTTTAAGCCAAAACATTTCTGGACACACACTGGCCGTCAACTTCTCTGAGCTTCTTTCAAACTTGTCTGTCCATTTCTGAAGTTTTCAATCCACTCATAGTCATAGACCGAATGCTTGGACATTACTCGGACTTTAAGCATTCCACACATTTCTGCTCTTGAAATTCTTTTCAAAAGTTTAAAAAAAACGCTGCTGAGCCACTATCTCCGCGGAGTCCATCTTTACTTTCCAATTTTAAGCAACTGTAATTTTTGAAACTTATTTTAATGTTGAAATATGTTCAGGAATTTTGGAAGAAGGTTTCCACCAAATGTCATTATAATCCAGACAGACTTTTTTAAAATTCTTGCAGAAACTTAATGAACAGTCTCGTATACCGTATATCGCAACATAAACGGGTTATTTATTACATGAACAAATTCAGCAAATAAAATAAACTATTCATGTAAAGTTAAAACTAAACACATATGAAGTATGCATCATTATCTGTCACATTTGCTGCAATATGTCATAGAACTAAGCTTTCAGAGTGACTAAACTTTTATATTTGAAATATGTTTGAGGTGCATTTTCGGACACTATTTCATAAAATCTGCTAAATCGTTCCATAAAATTCTCGATGATCCCAGTCTCGCCCAAATAACACAAACCAAAATGCTAAGAAGATTAAAAGAAATTAAGCTATATTGATAACTTAGGAGAGGCAAAAACGAACGAGAGCACGATGAAGATTAAAGCCAAAGCGGATTATTATTTCCAAATAAATCAAGAAGCCGAAGATTACGATCACAAAATGCAATTACAAAGAGGCTTAGACGCCGAGTTGTCGCCACTCGCACTAATTAATTGGGTCTTCCATAAATGCCAGCTTAAAAAAGAGCAACAATTAATGTCTTTAAGTAGGGGAATAACAATGCCTCCGATGATTTTTATTTGCAGTTGTCAAACAGTTTTACGAAGTCCAAGTCTACGACGAGTTTGTTATTCTTGGCAACACTGCTGTCTTAAGATGTCATGTTCCGAGTTTTGTCAGAGATCATGTGTCGGTGGTCGCTTGGATAAGGGATGATGACACCGAATATACCAGAAGTTATACCGGAAATGGTAAGTCGATTTTAATCAGCAGATTTTACAAAAACGACTAAAAACGTTTATTACATACATTTCGTTAATTTTTCTTATGATTTTTTAAGTTTGGAGATGTTTTGGACAACTCACCGTTAGGATAATTTATTTTTGAAATTATATATACATTTTTTTAAACGTTTTTTTGTTTTAATTTTATATATATTTTTTAATATTATTAAAATATCTATATTATTTTTTAAGTTTTAATTCTTAAATTTATTAATATACAGTATGTTCATCAACTGGCATTTATCGATAAAAAAAATTGGTAAATGTAACCGTTTTATCTAAAACTTGGGAATATACAGTATCTAAGATTCGTTCTATAGAAGTTAACAAATGTGTTTTTTAGTAAATTTGTTCTGAGGATAGCTTAGAAAATTTCGTGTTTCGTTTTTTTGTGATATTTTTTTTATTTCTTTTTAGTTTATTTCAAAACTCTTCTATTTGGAATACTAATGGATATTTATTATAACATTTCGTTTCGGTCAACTCATTGTTGGGACACTTATTTTGACAATTTGTTTAGATTTTTTTTGTTTTCAAAAACAATTGTCTTTTAAATATTACCCGCATAGACAACGACATTGTAAAATAATGTCACGTGGTTTATTTAGGTCGAAATACGGTATCAACAACTGGAGAACTGTACATAAAAGGCATCACCAAAAAAGACGGTTCAAAACGATATAAGTGTAAAACCGAACACCGTTTAACTGGAGAGACGAGACTCAGCCCTCTGGGGACCATTGTGGTTACAGGTAAGAAGCCATTTTAGTACTAAATAATAGCGCAACAAAAGATAATTCCGGCTAGATTTTCTCAATTCTTTTAGCATAAAGATTATATTTATCGCCATAAACGTAAAGCTGGGGCATAAAAGCAGATGGATCCATGTTCGTTGAAAGAGGTTTCCCATCGACATGGAAGATAAAATCAAATTTTTCGGAAAATATAGATAATATTTGCCTATAACGTTTAATGACTTTCTGCGAGTTATCAATTCTTCGCAGTTTATCCGAAACCTGAGTTTAATCCCAGCAGAGATTTTAAATAATGGCCAATATCCGTGGGCAGAAAACCGCGCAATTTGGCTTTATTGAGATAAGATGTTTTAAAGATATTCCCAAAATGTCTTCGCTAAACAACGTTTCAAGACGATATTTCTCGTTGCTATACAATATTCCTCCAAATAATGATAAAATTCTCACATTTGCATCGTTGCATCAAGGCTGCACATGTACTGTATATAAAATAAGCCGTTTTTAGGGTGGGAGTAAAAGTTCTTTACGATATTTCGGGGGTCCTATAACACATTTCCATCACCACATTTCCTGAAATGTGATTTTCGTTTTTCGGTGTGAGGAGGCAAAACTCGGGGGCTAAAATTGAAGACACTCAGTCCATTAAGTTGTTGCTGAGAGAGCTTGAGAAAAGAGGAGAAATGACAATATCATATCATTTCAACTTCAATAAAAAATTTGGTATTCTAGGTGTATGGCTCGCAGCTGGATCCGTCAATAGCACATGACCGGATCCATGGAGATGAATCGAGTCCTATTTTTGAAAAAAAAAATCTAAGAACTGGAGAAATGTGAGCCCCATACAAAAATGACTTCATTTTAATTGAAAGCGCTTCCACCGTGCTACGTAGCAGCTAGGAGACTCTTAGCAGCGACTTTTCTATAGCTTTAAAAAACTAGATCATAAGGTAGAAAGATTTCAACGCAGAAACTATTTCGATAATATACCCAAAATGGATTTTGTGCATCGTGGCGCACTGTATCAGCTCTTTATAACGCGCTCGTCTAATGCATATAAATTGTGAGTTCGGTCCCTTGGGACCTAAGTGCCTTTTCCATCATAAAAATGGATATTCAAATTTGTTTCAATGAAATTTCTCGTTGTTGTGCATGACAGCCTCACTGAAACAAAGTACGCTGAGCGAAATTAGTTTCGAGTTTACCCAAAAACGTGCCGTGCATGCGGAATAGCGTAATTTCCCAACTGAAAATGTATTTTAATAATTTTCAAACCACCACCGTTTTAAAATGCATTACGAGGAATCGTAAGGACATGCTCGCAATATGGTTACAATGCTTTTTGGAAGATGCACTCGTTTTACCAAATGAATGTTTTGGAAAGTATTTTATTCCCCCATTCGTTTCTAAATTTTGTTCATAACAAAATGAGTATGAAAATTTGTAATTCAAAACATTTGATATTTGAGGTTTAAAACGTGAATCTAAATAGACATGTACATATATTTGAATTTAAAGAGCATTCCTGCCGAGATCCTCAGAAACAGATTGTTTGCATTCTGCATAAATTATTTTTTCTCTGAAATAATAATTGAGCTACCGTACATCACTTTTTTTGTTTTATATATTTCTGCATCTTTCTTCATATAAAAGGTTTATTTATGTTCCTAAATTGAATGATTGAAGGTACTGTATAAATCCGAAATGTTAAGACTCCTCGATCTAAAAAGCATTTATTAGATACTGTGCACAATATTCCCGTTAATTAAGCGAATACAGTTTTCAAAGTTCTCAATAAGTTTCTAAGTTATTGTTGTACTGTATGTACCGGGTGATTCATAAGTCTAATGCAGACTGTTCATATGTTTTAAATTGCATTTAAGTAAATTTAAACAAAAGGTATTGAGAAGGCTATGGGGCACCTGCTAAATGCTAATGTACCTTTTGTTGACCTTGACATTTGTCTTAAAGGTCATTGTAATTGCAACATTTTTATTATTCACACTACATTGATGGTTCCAGTTAGATAGATTCTATGTGCTCTTTTATGAGCACAAAACATCAAACAGATTTAAAATCAGATCATAATCAAAAACGATATGAGGAAGAAAAAAACGTGCGCCGCCCCTAAACCGGGCTTCCTAGCTGAACACATTGAAGCCATGCAGGGAAGCCCACGCGTCAGTTATGCAAATAAGGTTTGCTGGGAAGCCGATGTGGTTCCTAGATAATTTACTACAAGGGGTTTGAGAGATTACCCATAAATTACGTCGAGTATTTCAACATAAGAGACGTACAGTAGAATCATGGACAGATCTTAGGACCCAGAAAATAGAAATAAAATGCTTAAATATCCGTAAAACGCACAGGCGGACAATTTGTGATTTTACATGAAATCTCCAGGGGTTTTAAATAACATGGTAATGAGAGCGTATTAACCGTTTGCAACAATGCGTGTCAGAAAATCGAAGCAGAAAATTCGATGATATCATTATTAATAATTAATGAAATTGCGTCTAGACCCAAAACCAACAAAGACAAAGGTATTACTATTTGCATTCGTTTTTGTTTTTTTATTAATAAAAAAGAACGAGAATCGAGACAGAATTGCATAAATTTAAATATTACGCACAGTCTAACTTCAAATTATTTTATTTATGCTGCAGTTAATTAACTTAATTAAATTCATGACGTGATGAAAATAGTGTTGCATTTTGGAAAAGATCCACCAATTAAAGGAAACCAATATCCCTTTGATGGCAAATAAATCGTAACTGATCAACTCTTCTGATGTGTTCGGTAAACAGAGCATGTCTAGACATACTTGTACGTGACATTGTATGCATTTTGAAAACATTATTAAAGATTGATTATTATACTTAAAAAGAAAATATGCTCTGCCTTGCTTTAAAAATACCACCATAAAATAGTTACATGATTTCAACGATTGCATGTACCCCTTATATGACCGTAATCAATATTTAGGATTGGATAAGTCATTTATCTTAATAATTAAAATCTTTGTTAATGTTTTTTCTTTCGGCCAAAATTGAAATATTGTAAAATTTCAGACGAATTTCAGACGAAAATCAAGGGACGCTGAAATTTGTTCGTTTAAGCCATAGTTAGTATTATCAGAAATCAGACAAAACGTGACTACAACAACAAGAACTTAAGTTTTACCGAAGTTTGGATAAAATCCTACTTATACGTTCAGTACATGTGTAGAAATGGAAGTGCGGCAATTTTTATAGGGAAATTTCCCGTTATCACGGACTATTATTTTTTCTTATTTTCCAAAGTTCGTTTTAAGGTATTAGCGCGAATGTTCTTGAACTGAAAAAATGCATTAGTTTGAGCCGAAAATTTGTAATAACCTAATTTTTAAATTGTCTTAAACGAAGAAATTACCATTATTCGTCCATACCCTAGGACGGGAACTGAAGATAGGTTCGTATTATCAGAAATGCCTATAAATTAGCGAGTTCTTTCGAAGTCTCACTGTGATCATCACTGCAGATACTGGATTTAAGACCAGTTTATTTTTTTAAGTGGGTCTTAAATCCACGCTACATTTAGTTTACAACTGCATTGCACACTACCACTGCAGATACAGTAGGGGTACTCAAGACAGAAGCTCTACGAATGGCAGTTTTGGCAGTTGTAAAATCACGCGTGCAAAATCGACACGCTAATTGGTTTAAAAAAATCTCAATGTCATCGCAGTTTATAAACCAATTATTGTGCAGGTGACTTGGAGACTATCAAAGGTGAAATTCGTAAAGCTTTTGTTCGAGTACCCCTAATGTACGGCGTTTATGATCTCACATCCGTACTAAGATAATGTCTGCAGAGAGTGTTAAATTTTTAAAACAAGTGTAACTATACCAACTTAAAAGCAAAGTTAAAAACAAACATGAAATAAACATAAAAAGCTGCTAAGTTATAAATGTGCATGAGCACTCCAACGTGTCTTATTTCGGTCATCGTTGCTTCTCTCGTATATTTTCAGTACGATTTTATACCCTGGGGTTACATTTACAACCGCGTGAAACAGCTTCCGCTACTCGTGTTATTAAACTCAAATACAAAACATGGAAAAAAAATGTTCCGTAACATTAATTGCGCTTCGGTCCCAAGAGTCCAATTGCACAAAATTGCCGGAGCAACTTTTATTAGTGGATTACACCTGTTGGGGGCAAACGCAACTTCTCCATAAGCTGACTTTTAATAGGATAGCTGGCCGTTTTAACACCGTGGAAAGACAGCGCTGTAAACACGCGTACCACGAATCATTAATATATGGAGAGACTAGAGTAATAACCGCATTTATTTCATTCCTCTCCTCCCATCCCTAAAAAAAATCTACAATATAAACGTCAACACATTTATAACGGATTATGAAGTTTTGAAGCTCGTAGATAAACGACTTAATTTTTTTTTAAAAAATAGATGGAAAGCTCTATCTTTTACCTACGTTTTGTTGACATAGAATTATTGCTTTTCCCCGATTAAGTGGACCGTTTTGGAGATTCGGACGTTCACATGTCCGATTAGTTATTATTAGTTCTTATTATATTGTATGTACAATAATGGCCTATTGTTTGTCCTATTTCATGTATATTTCCTATTATTTTTTCCTAATTATATGTCCAATTATGTCCGATAAAATTCCGGATTAAATGCACACAAATAAGTCCGATTTAATGTCAGAAAAAATGAATAAAAAAATGCCCGATTATATTTCCGAAATAAAATGCCCAAATAAATGTATAAAATAATGCCAGATTAAAAGGAGGAAGAAATGCCCGATTAAATGTACGAAATAATACCCGATTAAGGTAGTTCTACGTAAAAAACATTGCGGGATAGCACAGCCATGTTCCTGCTGCTGTTAGTTTTTTTTTCATGGATCAATATTTGCGCAATATCTAATAAGCATAATAGATAAATATGGATTAGCAAACCTTCTGGAAATCCTCGCCAATGCACCCGAGTAACGTTTATCCCGGGTATAAAAATTTAATACTTCGCCTCGTTACGAATGAAAATACACGCCGGAGTGTCGTTTCCAGGCTACGATGACCCACTATGCAAATTTCAGCTCACCAAATTACATTTTCATATAATCTCATTACCGGTGAATTATACGAATAAAGAAATTACTATTTTGCGAGGAAATGAAACCGCCTTCTTACTTTCGTCGCATTAGTCATAAATATACGTTCGGTTCCCACTCGGGCAATAGCATGGAAAGGAAATTGGGCGAAATGGTTGAATTACCGAAGCAAAACTGAAGAATTTCTTTTAAAAAAAATCGTTGAAGTTAACATAACAATCCGAATGAAGTTAACATATTGAAATGACTCGCGGTGGCGTCGAAATGCTACAGCTGCGCGAGTGGCTGGGGGCATATTTTATGTTCAATTCACCGTACGTGTGAATTTTAAACGAAAAAGACCAGTCATTTTAACTTATCGTTGAAATATCGGTAACATCTAAGATGGTTTCGAAATCACGAGAAAATAAAATGTCCTATTTTACATGCATTTAAATTATGTTAATTTGGAAATACCAGGGCTATACACTATACTTCTTTGCCCGACTTAACTAGATGGTGATGGAGTTTTAGAAGTTCGATTATATGTCCTGAAAATGTCCGATAAAATCTTTTAAAAAATCTTCTAAGGCATCAGCAAGATAAAATTCTAATGACGTCATTCACTGTGTGCTAATTAATTTAATCGGCCCGATATACGATTAAATATCCTAAAATATGGGTACTTTTTATCCATCAAAATTCTGATGACGTCCCCCAGTATACACTTCAGACGAAGATATTCTTAAAACTTTAAATGACGTCGTTCGTAAGTTTTTATTATTACGCCATTCATTAAAATTTTGAAGATGACATCATTCATTAAAAGTTGGATGATGACGTCGTTTCATAAAATGATGATGTGGTTATTCCTTAAATTCTGATGATGGCGTCCTCATTTACAGTGAAGCTCCAGATGTAGTTAACGTTTGCCGAAAGGGTTGTCGTTGGATTTTTACGTAATAAGTACATGATGTATTTGTTGAAATATCAAAATCGTTTAAAATCGCATGCATTGTCACATTTCAGAGAAGCTTTTCCTGGCATTTTAGCATCAATTCCCATTTAAAATAAATGTTAACTGCACCATGCATTCTTCCACGTGATAAAAAAGAGTTCACTCAAGTTAAGCTTCGTGTACTTCTCTATATAATTTGGCTTCATGTTTGCAACTTTATCAATCTGTTTGTACAAACGTAAATGGTAACGATATAAAAAATATATGTATTTAGCGTCACCAGTATATTTGTCACGTGAACTATATTTTTTTTTTCGATAATAGAACTAGACGAAATTTCACGAATTAATTCACTTTTACGATGAATGAGATTTATCGGCAAAAGTTTTAGCCGAACATTTGCAATACCGGTGTAACTAATTCCATGCCAGACACGTTTTGCTACAGATGTCAAATTATCTAGAATTTAAATTAATTAAATGAGATTATCTAACTAGAAAAACAAAACTCTGCTTAGGAATCACATACAGAAAGGCTATTAAAAAACAAAGAAAACATCCAATTGTACGGTGTAGGAATGGATTCATTAAGTCTTGTTTTACTTTTTGCAGATCCTCAGAGCAGTGTGCCACCACGAATAACAAACACAGCGCCATCAGTTAAAGGAAAAGAAGGAAAAACAGTTGAATTATCATGCACGGCTCAAGCATTTCCAATACCAACGTACAGGTAAGCTCAACAAAACAGTTATTCTACTATTTAATACAAATAATTCAATGTCATCAATTAATCTAAACCAATAAAAAAAATACTCGTTATAACGTAACTTTTTTCATCTTGTCGAAATTTGATTTACAACGTAGCGCGAATTCTCGGGATGTTGAAAATTCATTAGTTTTAGCCGAACATTTGCAATACCGGTGTACAAATGCGGAATTCTTCTTAAAAGAAGAAATTAACGCTATTCGTCCATACCCTATGATGGTGACTGGAATTCGAGTTCGTACTATCAGAAATCCGTATAATGCGAGTTCTTTTTAATGGGGTCCTAATAAATTGAATGCTTGGGCATGTCAAAACATCGTGCTGAGACCTATTACTTTGTCCCAAATTAATTCACATTCCCTTGAAATCTGACATATTCCCTTGATGGCAAAAGTGTTTTAACGAAGTCTGACGTCTAAAACACATTAAACATGAGTTTTCAACGACGAAAACCGTTTAAAACACATCAAACATGTAGGTTTTGTAGAAAGTTAAACTTCGATAACATGTCATGCCTACAGTACGTGTAAACCACGTGTAATCAAGAGGTACTTAAACAGAAAACCCCATTTTTTTTTTAAATATTACAGTTTATATTATATCATACACGAAGACTATAGATCATGTTTTAAAAACAATCAATTGTTTGACGCGCTACTATGTCCAAAACTCACATTCCCTTGAGATGTAGTTTATGGTCAAAATGTTTTAAGTAAGTCATAGTGGGCAATGAGAACATCGAAAGGGCTTCTGACATATTTGCTAAGATCTAAATTTTAATGATGAAAGTTTTGCTCATGGAGTTAGTTATCCAAACAAGTTTGGGAAACTTCCCTATACGGTCAGTACATATTTTACCATGTTACAGTTGGAGGGAGGATTATTAATAAAGTTATGTCGGCAAAACAGCATCGTTATGATGGACTCTAACATCACCATTAAACTGTATTTCTCCGGGCTTAGGATGATCGAACTAAGCCTAAACAAGGATGGGGACTAAATAGGAAACTAATACGAACAAGGCAGATTTAATGTAGGAACAACCCCCCATTGTTACAAAAATCTATCAAACATGTAGGCTTTGAAAAAATTTTAACATCGATAACATGTCGTGCCAATGCGTAAGCCACGTTACATCGTAAACACGAGGTGTTTACTCCGAAGAACAAACCCGTCTTTGTAAAATCTCAACCTTGGTAATCTTAGACAATCTCTGTATCGATTGAAGAGGAATGTTCGACATCTTCATTAACCAAAAAAAGTTCATTATGAGTTGGCAATTTCCGCTCCACAGAATCTTCGGAGATAGCGCGGAGTTATATTTCGATGAATTCGCACAAATACGAAACCATAAAAATACCACGACGATTTGAAACAAAAAAAAATAAGTTGGCTTTTGTTAGAAATGGAGTGAATCGGAGCGTATACAAGTGAGAATTAAGTTTTCTGGAGGTGCAACTTATACGTTGAGATGGCAATGCTGGATCGGCCTTTAGCATAATCTCGCCCTTACATTACGTCTTATTTCTCAGCTGCAGCTTTTCTTAACCCAATTCCAATGAGGCATAGCCCGTTGCGAGAGTGATGTTCAAATAAATATGCAAGAGAGTCGACGCTCGTTATTTATCGATTGATCCTCCCCAAAAAGGAGCCTACCGAAGAAACGTCGGAAATTGCTCGAAAAAAAAAGCCCATCTGTTGTACGCTCTCGTCGATATGATTTTGGGGTTGAATAGCAAACATGTCCGAGAGAGAGAAAAGCCGGAATTTGTTTTCCTGGCCAATGTCGATAGTGATTTACAAATCTAGATACGAGGCTATTTAAGTTTGAAATGACGAGCACGATTTCACGCCATGGCGGCGGAGATGCTGGAGCAGATATTTCAAACTTAAGTTATAGACGATCTACCCAAATAGCACTCGGGTCGGAGAAACGTGGTTGCCAACCTCTGGCCGGTGGGCATTTCACGAGTCGATGGTCAGCGACCGAGATAGTGACGCTTCGATGCTTCCAAGTTGCCAAACTAGGCAATAATTTATTGCCGATGGCCGGTTGACACAACAATCAAGGACTTCCGCCTGAGTTCGGATAATCGGGAGTTATACATGTATGTAGCTACAATAGGACTTAATAAGTTTTTCCGTAGTCGAGGGATGAATCGTCGTAAATACCGTAGAATGTGGATTTAACACTCCGTTACTCGTGCTATTATCTGAGAGATACAAAATATTTTTTTAAAAAATAATTTGACGACAGTTTGAGTACTTAAGACTCATGTGGTTTCCTTCATCTTGATAACCTGCATTTTCAAGTTGTTGGGTCTTATGAATATTATTTGACGAGACTTAATTATTCCTCAATAAATGTTATTTTATTTCTTATTAAAAAAAATAAAATAAAACATTGGTCGAGGAATACTTAAGTCTCAATTAAGTTTCCTTTATCTGCCTAACTTAAGGTTAGTGACATTTATAGGCATTTTGAGATGAAATGAACAGAAATACGACGTTTATGGCACTTTAAATTTGGATAAGTCAACTATAGCTACTGAGCACTGATGACCACCAGCCCAACTGGAAGAGACGGTCAAGATCGGAGGTCGATGGGGTGCTAGGGCCTCATTTTAAGCGCGAATTGAAATCCCCCCCCCCTCCCTCCTTTCTCAATACTCGATAGCACAAATGCTTGTAACATGAATGTCCGGCGTGATTTACGAACAGATACATATAAACAAACTGACCAGTAAAATCAGTATCCGCATAAAGAAGTCAAAAAGAGTTTTCGACGACGAGAAAAGATACGAACTCGTAAAAATGGGCTTTGAAAAACCTCTAGGAATTGGTAATAGATAGGAGTAAAAAGGGGAAGGGGATGAGCTTAAGCACCGCCATCTACGGCGTTTACTTGAATTATGGGCTAGGACGATAACTCGAGGGCATAATAACGCTTTCAGAATAAAATCCGAATTGGCCGATTATAAAAATGGGGCCTCTCAAATGCGCATCGACTCAAATTGATGGGGGTTACGGAAGACGAGCCATTGAAATAGGACATAAAATTACGACGATTAGGGATGATGCATTTTAAACTGCCATTGAGACGAACGTTGAGTAGCGTATGACAAAGATTTCCCTTTAGTATCGAGCCCTAAGGTCCAAAGTCCGGCGTTTAGTTCCAACCGATAGAAAACCGGCGCTGAATTTCCGTAAATTGGAAATGAATCCAATTTTGAAGAAAACATTACCGATGATCCCCGCCTCGGAGACTCGGAGGAAGACTCAGGAAATTACTTTTAGTTCGATACATGTAAACGAAAATTCTCGTCGAAGAAAGGTATCAAATACACGCATACAGTATACGAGTTTTCAAATAAATACTAAGATAGGAACACATGCAACGAGAAACTTTAAACCAGCTATAGGGTTCCCCCAGCAATTTCATATTTAACTTCCTTGACTTTTCCAAATTTTAAACAAATTTCCCTGAGCAAGATAAAGTCCAAATTGACATATTGTACGCCAGTGTTATCCACGATTTTGAAAAAATCATAACACAGGAAAATATTCAATATTTTTCAAAACTTAATAATGATAATTTTGAAAATAAATTCAAAATTAGCGTAGTAAAATTGGGAATATTTTACAAAATTTAATAATGATAATTTTAAAAAAAAAGACAATTAAAATTAACGTAGGAAAATTTTGAACATTATACAAAAGTAGCATGCCAAAATTATGAAATTTTGTCATCAGAAAATGTTGAGAAAGTTTTGCAAACTAGTACTTGAAAAACGCGGAAAAAATTGGTCCTCTGAAACTGTTGAAAATTCGGAAAATGGGCCTGAGCTAACCACGTAGAAGTCATTGATTATGGATTGTGACAACATCAATACGCTGAAATTTCCTGCCTTTTTTCAAAATAAATCATTCTTCCCTGACTTCTCCAGACATTTTTAAGTTCGCTAACTTTCCAGGTTTCCCAGGTCTGGTGAACCCTGTAAACGAGGTAAAGATAAGCCGGCTAACTGTTGAAAAACAATATTAAAGTTATCGCATTTTTAAACCAAATAATGCCTTTCTTTCGCACACGTGACTAAGCAACTGTCAAAAATTCTGTGGGGTACCGTTATCTTATCTCAAAGAAATTTAAAAAACCCACTTCTTTCAAGGTGAAAATAAAAATATTTTAAATTCTGTACTAGTAAAATTTTCGATATTCAGTGAATATGATAATTTGAGAAATTTCCACGCATTATTTATTCAAACTCAGTTCAAATCTGGCATTTCGCAATACTACAAAAAAAATTAAAATATATATTCCACATAAATGTACATGTACTGT
>JAQGAO010004339.1:0-15329 GCA_034697705.1 Ommatoiulus sabulosus
AATTTGTTTTACAAAGACTTTGCAATTTGGGCGTCATCCAATATTGTAGCCTAACCATTGCTTTTCGGTGCAGATTTAGTGGCTTTTACTTTTTAAACTTTTAGCAAGATACCAATGAAGGATGTAAGTACTGTCAGTATTATATTCCTACAAGTACATGCTCTTATGTGTAATTCAATTAAAATAGTTAATGGTTTAACAAATGACTTTTGACCAACTCTGCGTTTTGTGCAAAAGATTTTGACTTTTGAATCAATATATTCAACTGCATGTAGAGATAATGGAAATTTTGAAGTCAAAGTTTGTTTGAAATACAATAACCTATTTTTGTACAACAAACTGTCTTATTCCACAAAAAAACTCCATTAAGTTTATGATTGAATTGTGCCTTAGCAAGCCAATAATGACAAAACGTTATGCATTGAGATAAAACCACGTGTAGAGCATCCATTTGCATAAAGGGTCAGAAAGAAGAAAGGGTGGTGTCATGAAAGATGAAGCCATGACTGACGTCATATTCAAATTGCACTCTTATGCCAATGAAGCAGGCCTACATTTGCATGATGATGATACTCTTTGGGGTCATCACTATTAATGCACAAAAAAAAAACAAGCTAATCACTAATTGGTTGACCGATTTCAAATAAAATCACACCTGGGAAGATCGCAGGTTCACTCTCGCCCGAGATCCAAAAGCCCAACATCCTTCCACAGAACCGACTCCAGACGTTGTTGCAGGCCCACATCCGAACAAGGATTCCACGTTTGGCCATCAGAAAACCAACAAACCAAAATGAACAGAAACGTCTTTTTTCTCTGCCTCGTGGCCTGCATTTCTGCAACCATCACCGACCCTCAATTGGGGCAAACAAATCCTGATACTTCCAACGCCTTGCCTGAGCAGTCGTTTTGGAAGTCGGTGGTGGATTTTCTGACAAAATTCAATGCTTCATCAAAAAAGGATGATAAGGCCATTCCGCAACCCAAATCGTCTGGAGGCTTCAGGAAGACCAAACTCAAGAACGACCATCACCCGTACATGACAGCCATATATGAGGAGATTTCGGGTAAACAGCACCAAAAGTGGACCGACATGGAAACTGAAGGGGGTGCCACCATTCGAGGAATTGAGCCCTATAAAGGTAAGCACAAATGCCAACTGCTCTCAGGGAGGGGATAAACCGAAATTTGAACTGGAGGATTATCTTTTAAGATCGAGTAAAAGTTTGTTGATTTTCTGTCCACAACTTCACACTAATGGGAGACAAAAATTATGATGTTAAGCATAGAAAATAAGACAACTTAAATGGGGGAAGTCATTAGCACAAATACACATGAGGAGCAAATGTTCTCGAATTAATTCATTGAAAATTAGTAATATTTTGCACATAAGAGTAGATTAGCTTAATAAGATATTAAAAAGAAAAGCTCCAGGTGCATGCGTATTCATTTCAGGGAGTGATGTTTGTAGAAATAGCCTTGAATAATTAAAATTAGGTTATAAGTGCCAGTGTCACTCGTATAGAGTGCTTCAATTGCATTGTCAACCAACACCATGAACCTACAGGTATGTTTAGCTAATGGATCTCTACGAAGAGTTACGATGAACGCACCAAGCGCTAATAATTTATTATTCAAATTCACAATGCTAGTATCAAATTTCCACGAGGCTTACAATCACGGTAACATTGTTTGCAGAGCATTTGTTTTTTGTATAAACCTTCCGTTCTGGAAGGTTTATACAAAAAACAAATGAAATTTGCTGAAATTAACACACAATTTTCATTGCATTTACTGACCAGATAGGAAAAAAAATACTAGATTAAGAAACAAACGTGAAACTACATGATAAACAGTGCCAGAAACACAAAAATGCATTGTTATTTTTCTGCAAATTTTGATTCGTGACTTTACCTTAATGTATTTCCAACTTCCGAGAACTTATATAATGAGCTCAATAACAGCGCAATATATATATTTTAGGATTATCAGCATGATGCATTCCAAATTCTTGTTTGACAAGAATCTTCAGAATTAAATCTCAGATCCTGACCTGAAAGGATTTCATGCGTAATGAATAAACAGCAGTGATCTGAAAGAACACTTTTTGAAAAACTGACTAGGAAGAATTTTAGTAAAATTTAACAAAGTCTGTGCTGACGAAATTCAGAAAATTAAAAGTCTGAGTCGCTTTGGTTGAAAATATTCCGTAAAACGCATTATGGTAATAGACTTCAACAATATTTTAAATTTTTTATCACCCCAGATTTAAGTTGACAAGATTTGTACAATCTTCTTTGGTATTGAGTTGACAATTGTATTTTGATTTCTTTGAATTGAGGTTGGATGCTTGATATGATTTCGCATAATCCATTCTGAAAACTTTGTTTGCAAGGATTATGCAAAATGCATTATGGCACATTGGTTTGACATACTGTATGGCTGAAGAATAAATCTTGAGATCTTGGCAACAATAATTATACAGAATGGGTTGTAAGATTTTTGTAGAATGTTCCTCGATGCGCCTCTCGAGAAATCATTCTGAAAAAACTGCAATAACGATTTTCTGATACCGTGTAATGTAATCTTAACTTGACAAGGTTCAATCTTTTATGTACACAGGCAAAATAGCATTCAAAGCAGTGATGAAACTAAACCAAATCCACTTTTTTCTCTCTTCTACATAGTTACCAACAACCAGAACTCCTTCATAGCGAACACCATTCTGGAATTCAACATCGAAACGATCGACAGCCTTGACAACATGAAGCACGTGGAACTGTGTCTGTCCTCCGGTTCTCCATATTCCAACACAAGCCAGGCGCTGATGGGTGACGGCACTCCTGTGGTATTCCAAGTAGAGCTGATGCTACCAAGATCCTTGGTGGAGTCGCCAAAGACGCAACTGTCCTCATACAAGCAGCAAGGTCACGTTTTCCTGGAGCTAACCTCGGCCATCCGTGACTGGTGGAACCAGCAGTTCTTCAAGATGCATCGCAAGTTGCTCCTGCGCATCAGCCGCGAAGATGGCTCCATTTTCCAGATTGACCGCCCTCTGGTCATCTTCTACTACAAGGCCAGCGACCCGGAGAGGGCCAAGGACAAGGCGCTCTTCGGTGCGGCGCACGAGTCGCTTGTGCGCAAGTCCAGAGATGTGCACATGTCGCCGAGGCCATGCAACCACTGCGTGTATGGCGAGCGCAAGACGCCTCTCTGCCAGAAACATCGCAGGCATAACCAGGCGCCATGCGCTCTCCACATCTACTACATTTCCTTGGAGGCCTTGCAATGGGACAACTTGTTTATCGCGCCCAAAGACTTCCAGATGAACTACTGCAGCGGCTCCTGCAACGGCGCCATGGCCGACACCATCTACAACGCCACCATGCATGCCATCGCTCGGGCCAAGCTGCTGAACAGCCTGCCAGAGAAGGAGACCGAAGGGATCCCTCCGCCCTACTGCGTGCCGAGCAAGCTCAAGGACATCGATTCCATGTACAAGGACAGCAATGGCAACATCGTGCTCAAGAAGTGGGAGAACATTGTGGCCGAACAGTGCGGATGCAGTTAAGGCTGCTGATCCAGGAGCGGGAATCAGCGGCTGCATGTACCACTGTTATTCTGGCTCAAGATCTGAGTGCAAAGGACTTTCACAACACCTGACATTACTTACACTTGTACCATTGCCTGTTTTCAAAATCTAATAATTACTCAGGCTCATATCTTGGCTACTATAGATATCTTGATATCTGGCTCTTAAGGTCAATATTGTAGGCTTTGTAAAGAGGGATGTAATAGGGATTTATTAAAATTCACCTTAAAAAAAACTATGATTAAGATAATATAAACCCCACGAGAAAAATACATAACACGCATCATTGAGCCATATTTTAATTTTTTGGTTGGACTTATAGGTTTGTTCTGTTAGGTTTCATGTTAAAAAAAAAGAAGATCCTTTAGAGGACTTCACACAAATTAATGACGCAATATCGGCATGTAAAGTACATAAAGTATTTACTTCGATGGCTTTAATTATGGAAATCCTTTGCACTCATGGGACGCATTTATTAACAGCTTTTCTTCCATATGCCTGTGTTCTCCGTACTTGTTTTTATAATGAGATTCTCTAATGTTCTCGTTTTCAGGTAGAATCTGTTTGACCATGAAAGCAATCTTCTGTTCCGCGTTCATTCGAAAAGTGCTAATCAACTTTCTAAAAATAATTCTAATAAAAAGAGTTGTTTTTAGTTTCCAAGCTCTATACATTTGCCCATTGTTTTTTTTTACTTTTCTTTAAAATGCGCAACTACTGGTAGGTCGGAGCAAACTAGCTCGCAGTAAAAGTAATTAAGGATTTAAGAGTTTGAAGTTTGAACCTTAATGCTTGGGGGCAAAAGTGTTTATTTTCTTTGTCCATTCAATTGATGATCTAATAAATTATGCATAGTAAATATTAAATTTGCCCATTTAGCATATAGACACATTGCCAAAAGTAAAATACGGCATTGAACTCAAATACAGTCTCAGTTGAAATATAAGTTGTTTAATAGATGAGATTTCAACCTTTTCAATAAAGGTAGAAAACCTAACTTTGTTAACAACAAAGATAAAAACAGACAAAAATAACAATTTTCGAAAAGGTGCATCGCAGGTGTTTATTTACAAAGAACTTTGTTAAATAGTATTCATACTATAGACAAGATTGATATTTTAAAAAAACAGAATAAGATACTGTACATTAAAAACTAACATGTCACACCCGCCCTCAGGAGGATAATTCAAGTTTACCAGAGTTCCAAAATGGTTTGATGTCATAATTTCTAGAATATTTTATTGGAATTTGAATTTTTCCATTGAATTATAGTTATAAGCAGTCAAATTATCTATCGGAAATTTAATATATGCATGTATATTAACTGTCCGATTTCGTAATTATACTCTAGTATTCAACGATTTAGTAGGGTTATGGCCAAATGTGAATAAATAACCTGCACTATGTACTGAGCAACCCATCCATTGCAGATAACAACATACAATGGACAATGTGGCAACTTGATATAAGTGGCTGGCAAGTATATGATTTCAAAAATATTGCTGTTTAATATGCAAATTGATAAGCAACGTATTACCTTGTATTCCCATCTTCAAATCAATCAAGTCAACATTGATACAAACTGGAACACACTCTGAGTAGATCAGTTTGCGTCGTGGTAAAACTCAAGTCATCAGAAAATTCCATAAATTTGAGCAGAATGATAATCTGGAGAAAAATACCAACCAATTACTGGTATTTCAAGTTTTTGTCAATTTTTGTCATACTCACTGGAAGCACCAGGCTGAATTCGGCAACCACAACTTTTAGAAATTCGTCTTTGGAAGGAAACAGCCAACATGTAACAGAATCAGAATTTAACACTCAAAGTGATGAAATGCTCAATACTTTTCAATCCACCATTCTTAACGAAGCTTCCGCAGAAGGGAAAAGTAGGGACAGCATCCATCCGTTTATGCTAATCATCTACAAACAAATTACCAGAAATGAGAACAAGAAATGGCCAAACATGAAAGATGAGGAAACCTCAATCAGAGGAATACCACCAACAAAAGGTAAGAGCGCGATCTATACATTTACCAATATTAGTAAATATCTCTTATAGGTGCATACTGCACATGCATACATGTAGTGCATAATGTACAGAATATAGACATCTAATTTCCCTGAACAAAATTGACCATTTTCCATGAATAAATATTACCATTTTTCCCACCTGGTTATTATAATTTTTTTACTATCGTCTTGTCGAGCAAGTATTTAAAAGAACTATGAAAGAATTTTAAGTGTAAAAACATGCGAGTTTGTCCTCGGGGAAACACAGCAAATTTTGAAAATTTGTATTTGGGAAAACGTGGAATTTGCTGCATATTTGTTCTCGGGAAAACGAACAATTTTGAAAATTTGTTCTCGAGAAATCCGCTGCCTTTCAACTCCACCCTAGATTTTTTTTCAAATTTTACTACAATTTTCGCAGTTCCTTCACTTCCTGCAGTTTTATTATTAATTTCCTTGACAAATCGTCAAAATCAGTACTTTTCCCTGACCCAGGTGTGAATTTTTATAATCTATAAAAGCTTCTATATTTGTGTGTTAATGAATTATAAACCATATTTGGTAAATCTCTTCCATAAAAAATATTTTATTGCATACTTTGCAAGAGGTTTAGAAATTGAAGATAAATTACATTCAATAAAGTTCGGCAGTTCGATGTTTTGTTACCATTTGTAATTCAAATTATAAATTTGCTCTCAGTCATTAATGATATTTATCTGTACTACAATTAAGAAACCTCCCTGTTATCGTTATTATTTTCTCAAATATTTCCTTGTAGAAGTGTATTTTGTCTTTGTTGCTTTGAGTATTGGTAGAGGATCACAGTAAATAAAATCCAAACATTTTGCCATGATTTCTTGGGACTTTAATTAAATCCATTTTTAAATTAAAATAGATAATTATAAAAAAAATTATCATATTACTATCACTTACGTTTGTTTATTGGGATCATTTAATCAAATCCTAAATAAGAAAGGCCAAATTGACAAATAGTAAAACAATTATTAAAAGGAAGTTATTGATAATTCTTTTAGAGAATGAACTTATTGAAAGAGCCAATACATGTAAATTTAATTATTAATCACAAATGCTTCATCCGTACTTATGTTTTTCAGTTCAACAAGTAAAGTGCGATACCATTTTAATGGAGTTCAACATTAGAAAAAATTACAATTTTATGAATGTCTGGAATACGGCGTTGGTGCTGCCAATCACATGCATTGATAAAGGATGTATTTACCCAAAGAATTTCAAGATGGTCATCCAGACTGCTGCTACAGTCCTTTGCAAAGCAACACTGGATGCTTATCCGAATCATTCCTACACTGTTTTGGATCTAACTTTTTGCCTTCATCAGTGGCCATACATGAAACGCTTTCCACCAGAAAATGCCTTCAATGTTACCATATTCTGGAAAGAAGACTCACTAATCCACATTGGCCGTCCTCTTTTAGTCCTCCATTTCAATACCACTAGTGTGATAAATCGCAATAAAGATGTGGTTGTATCAAAGTTTCCAGAATTACCTGGGCGATTTCGAAGAAATGTCCATTCTGTCTTTAACTCGCACTCACTGCCCAATAGAAAGAAACTTCCACTTCAGCAGCCAGCATCATGTGTATTATACGAGTGGCACGTGACATTGCAGGATCTACAATGGGAATCTAGGGTTATAGCTCCATCCGAATTTAACTTAAATTATTGCAGTGGCTTGTGCAACTTCCCATTTCTTGGAATTTTCGACCATGCCTCAAGCAATGCAGTTATCCGCAGCAGACTACTAGCTGAAAATCCTGAGATGAGCTCCGCCGATATTCCTGAGCCACACTGTGTGCCTGTCCAACTGGGACACATGGACATTATGTACCTGGATAAGGATGAAATTATTATCGAAAAACTGAAAAATATTGTGGCTGAACAATGTGGGTGCCTTTAAAACTAAGATAGGAGAAAACAGCAAGTCCGTTCAAATTGGTTTCTATAGGAAAATTAGTTACTCATCCAGTCGTCCAAAGTAGTTCTCCCAGGCCTGACGTAGTTTTTAGTCACCTTTTTGTTCCAACTAATTAGGTCTGCAGCTAATCAGCGTTTTGTATCTGAAGTTATATACTGAAATAAGCCAATCAAATCTTGGGTGTTAGGCTAATGAATTTGTTTTCATATTGATTGTTTAAAGTTTTTAAGTTTTTTGCTGCCGCTTATTTGAGGCTGAAATAAATGACTAACATTCAAATTAGCACAAAGTATTTTTTAATTATCAGATTATAACAGCAATAATACAAATGTTATCTTTTAAAATATTTCAAAAATTAAACATAATCGCATTCGGATGATTTAATTATAGAATTAATTTCAGATTCTCTTATCAAAAGTGCATGGGACCAAACCTGTTTCAGATATTTCGGATTTTGAAATATTCGCATTTAGCTAATGATATATCTTATGATACACCTTATGAACACAATTTAAAAGCTATTTTACAATGTATAAGCACCAACTGATAAGCAAGTTGAATCATGAGAACTGGTGTGGAAATTTTTCACTGGTCTTATGCCGTAAAGATATTCAAAAAGTTTCCATTTTAGGAGTTTCGGATAAAGGAGAATCAACATTTGTAATGTATTATTAGAATAGCCAGGTCAATTCGGTTAATACTTTCCCTTACGGAAAAGCTTTCCATCCTACTGGTATTAAACTCTTCTCAACCTGATTGTAATCATTAACATGTTTAATAATATTTCTCGATGATTTTACTATGTGTGAGGTAACAATTTTTCTGCGTGGATTTCAGATGGATCTTCATTTTGTCGAACTCCTATGACGTCACCATAACATTTTAAAAAAGATGTAGGAAGATATATTTCATCAATAAAGAAGCTTGTTATTTATTTAAGGAACATTATTGCAGGAAGTAAATTTTTTTAAAAAACAAGAAATGTAATGCATGAATATTTGATGTTTTGTGACAGGCCCAAATGAATTTCTGAGGAACTAGCCTTAATATTTTGATGCCGCTCTGGCCCCCAGCCTTACATAGATTGGCGCTTTCCGTGCATAGATAAGTTACACATGGCGTAGCCAGCATGTGCCGTCTGCTCTTGAAAGCTATCTATACACTGTGCAGGTACATCATTAATACATACTTGACACTAATTCGATAAGGCCTATAATCTTATGATGGCAATTACATTGCACAGGCGTAATTAATAAATTAACTCTTATTAATTCGCTTGAAACTTACAGAAAAAAAGAATTAAGGGGGAATCCAAAGGCGCGATTCGCACCCGTTGCCACCCTACGTGGGTTGTTCAAAAAATGTGCGCCTTAGGAAACCCCCTTAAGGGGGACTCCTAAGGCAAATGAGGGCAGTTCCAAATGTACACTCCTATTAGGGGCCATCCATACAGGTCGTCTGGCAAAGGGGAAGGGAGGTATGTGAAAACTGAACACAGGCGGTTTATGGATGATCCTTGACCTTCTACGGGGAAAATTGAAAGTGAGCAAAGCTCTGCAGAAAATCAACGAAACAAAAAAATGAAAATTGCAGAGAAATCAGTGACTTATTCCCTGTTAAGTACAATCATTATTTTAACTGTTAATTTTACTGCCATGGCACGTTCGGCAAATGACTGAGCATGTCTGCATTCCGGGCATTGCCTTGTCGATGAGTTACTTCAATGTCAAGTAGGTGGCTCCACCTGTACTGTGTTGTCCTTTTAAAAGCAACCTTCAATATTCCATTAAAACCTACATTAAGCATAAGGGTGGGGGGAAGGGAAAGGGGGTAATTAAGGGTTGGGGGAAATAATTGTTTATGAGTATGTCTCATTTCAATGCGCCATTTTATTAAAGGAAACACAAATTCAGGAAACTTTTCCAAATTCTCTAGAATAATCCAACCAGGAAACGAAAAGCAATTACATTTAACTAAAGAAATCTGGAGCACCGAGGTCACTTACAATGTAGGTGAGAAAAGGTCCGTTTGTTTGTCCCTAATCCGCTCGCTTTACGACCCTCGTAAAGCGAGCTGAGTTCCGGATTTTGGTCTAAGTCTTTGAGTCCTATAATAAAAAATATATGAAAAATTTAGTGTTTAACTTCCATTGGTCTTCTAGATTTCGGAATTATCCCACCAATCACTTTAGAAAATACAATGTATTCGCAAGCCCATTGGTGATTTTCGGACCGAAATTCTGGCCGAAATATCCGTGGATTTCACTTAAAAGGAAAACAATTTTTGAAGTCCACACATTGTCCATAACGTGAGTGTACAGGTAGGTACTGTTGTTATTTAAGATATCAACACAATTCGGATTCCCACAGGAATCCACCAGCAATACAGCCGCCTTGTGAGCCCAAATGGCAGACTGTATGGAATCAGGGTACAGGGGTATAAATTCAAATTTTTCTCCCCTACACTCGGCCTGATCCCGAGCAATCAACTGATGCACAAGAGTTCAATAACACAAAATCTGCTTTAAGCCTATCTCCATGCATTAGCTATAGCAGTTTTCCAGGAAATCTCGAGAAACACACAACTCTAGATTTCCCAGCCCTAGCCTTAAAACACTCCTCTCAGGCGAATCGCCTCCACGCTCACCAATCGGGTGTCGTGGACCTGAGTAAAAACTGATCTTGAAACTGCTGAACCAAGACGCTAATGGCATGCACACATGATGAAATAAAACTAAACACAGGCGGATAAAATGAATTCACTTCCCTTTTGAGTTCCGCCCTCAAGGCGGACAACATCAATGCGAAGTCCTTTGTCCAGATCGAGGTGTCCTGAAAAGAGAAAAACTTTCCAAAACAACACACAAGGATTTAATCCAAAAGATGCCAATGTATTCGAATCCAACACAGATGATTCAAACAATCCGAAATCACGCCGCTCCTGAACACACAAAGGAAATGGTAGTCGGGCGTTAGGCCTAACCACGAGGCGTGGACAACATAAACTGGAAAATACAATTATAACACACGCAATTAAACACTTACAATTGCTCAAATTATATTTACCAAGATGAACGTTTCCATAGGATTCTCCTGCTCTTCCAAATCTTTCGTAGATACCCCTGTTTACACATTTAACGAAAATACCCAGTGCCACACCAGCACGTCCACACTGGACCAAGATTTTGAATAGACTGAACAAAGACAACAAGAAAAGGCGGGAACACACCCACGCCACCAGAAGAGCTGGGAGAGTCCATCAGAGAGCGACAGCAAGGAGGACGAAGGGAGCATTGACCCAACACAAGGTCCACCTCCTCCTCACCTCTTGCTCCCAAGAAGCAAGTGGAGAGAAGGCTTTCCACGTAACATGATACATTGAACTTTCTCCCCTCTTACTCTGCCTTGCCAGGGCGAGCTGCAAAACGCCGGGAAACACATTTCTCTAGCATTAAACAACAGAAACCGGCGTTTCCGACCTTCCCCGACTTTAACAAGAAATCCCGGACTATCCCCGGATGGAACCAGATTTGTTTCTCAACAACCAGTCGGCGATTCACGCTATCAATAACGAGGTCGAGAACAACACGACAAAGTACTTTGTAATGAAGCTTCGTTTTGTTAGGGACCATTTTAGGAGGGGATTGTTCCGGCTGCATTTTGTCAAAACGAAATATAATTTTGCGGACGCTTTGACAAAACCTCTCTCGGCCTGCAAAATTGAGGCTCTTACCCCGTATTTGAGGTGCCGGTTAAACTATTTAGCCGGGTAAAGCCACGCTACGGGGGAGTATGTTATCCTTACCGCGGAAGGGTAGCATGGCTCGTGTTAAATAAAGAAAACAAAATTAAAACAGTAAAGGTCACACCTTGTGCTCCTGCCTTTTTGGTTTGCCTTTCCCTATGTGGGATGTTCGGTCGCGGCTGGGAGCCGAGAGTGCCTGTTTGTGTGCCCCTTCTCTTTGATATGTTACTTTGACATATTGCTAACATAGATTGTTTTTTTGTTCTAGAAGATTGAAATAACAAGAGAAGGTTTTAATTTATTAGATTATATGCAAACGGTATATATTTCATATGTATGTTATGTCTTATCATGTGGTCCCTAGTGTTTATATGGTTAGGATCATACGTGAGACCTTTTTCCTGGTTAGGATTAGCATAGTGCATTGCCCCACCAGTTGGTGGAGCTGCTGTATGTTTTTTTCGTTTTGCACCTGACCCCAGTCTGTGTTAGGATTTTTTCTTCTTGGGCACCATCTTGTTTTTTGTTCATTCATGCCATGGCTATTGACATAGCAACACAGTCCTGATCATATTGCTGTAAGTGCCTTTTTCTTTGAACTGACCCAACAAATAAATGGTGTGTTGTATAGTATTGGCTGCTTAGTCTGTTCCTGTTGCCCAGCTGCACCCCTCTGCTACCAACAGAGGGCCACGCCTTCACCCTCTACACGGACCATAAGCCCCTGACATTTGCTTTCTCCCAGCTGTCCGACCGCTCTTCGCCGCGACAGCTGCGGCGCCTGGACTACCTAGGCCAGTTTACCACGGACATCAGGCACATCCAGGGCGAGAGGAACGTGGTCGCGGATGCCCTGTCGCGCATCGCGGCCATCACCCGACCGGAACCCATCAACTTCGCGCGCATGGCCGAGGCCCAGGAGACCGCCGAAGATCTCCAGGCCTTTCTTCAGGACCCTGCCTTCACATCGCTGGACATCGGTCCTTTGCCCGTGTCCGGAAGTACGCGGCCCCTGTACTGCGACGTCTCGCTGCAGGTGAATCGTCCATTCCTTCCACGGTCATTCCGCGCCCAGGTATTCCGCAACCTTCACGGGCTGTCGCACCCTGGGGTCCAAACCATCGACATCGTTGGACCTCTTCCGCCGTCGCGGGGCTACACGAACGCCCTCACCTGCGTCGACCGGTTCACCAGGTGGCTAGAGGTCTTCGCCATCGACAACATGACGGCGGAAACGGTGGCCCGCGCGTTCGTCGAGGGATGGGTCTCGCACTTTGGGGCACCCGCCCGCATCACTTCGGACCAGGGCCGGCAATTCGAGTCCGCCCTTTTCGCGTCGTTGGCAGCACTGCTGGGCGCGGAACGGATTCGCACGACGCCTTATCATCCTGCGGCGAACGGAATGGTGAAACGCTTCCACCGGCAGCTCAAGGCATCCATCGAGTGTCACGCGATGGAACAATGGGTCGACGTTCTCCCCATTGTTCTGCTCGGGATCCGGACAGCGGTCAAGGAGGATCTGGAAGTCTTCATCGCGGAGATGGTCTACGGCACCACTCTGCGGCTCCCCGGCGAATTCTTCGAGCCAGGAACAGTCGCGGTCGACCCTACTGGTTTCGCCGGTCAACTTCACGAGCGAATGAAGCTTCTGCGGCCGACGCCAGGGACGGCGCACGGGCACGCGCCCGTTTACATTCCCGAGGGTCTGGCGACGGCCACGCACGTGTTTGTGCGGCACGACGCCATCCGCCGCCCGCTACAGCAGCCCTACGACGGGCCGTTCGAGGTCCTGAAACGGCAGGGGAGAACTTACTCCCTGGTGGTTCGGGGCAAGCGCACAACCATCGGGACGGACCGGCTTAAGCCGGCCTTCTAGGGACTTGACTCCGCAAACGATGCGGCCAACAATCATCGTCCGAGACCAGTTCCACCACCACCAGCTCCGCCGGCGCCGATTCCAGCACAAGGCACTGCGCCGCGCGGCAAAACTTCGCCGGGGACTGCTGCAAAGCGCGGCGCCACGGCAGGGCCGTGCTAAGCTCAAAGTCGGTCTCCCTCACCGGTCTTCACACGTTACGGCCGACGCGTTACGGTAAACCGACGATACTGTAACGTTGTCACTGGTGGGGGAGTACTGTGGCGACCACGTGGCGACCACGGACAGACTTCGTGGTCGGCCCACAGCCACAAGCCAGAGCGCCGTGAGTCACGTGGGTGACCTCTACGCGCGTCATAACGGTACCCTACAGGCCGGGGTATAAAAAGTCGACCTCCAACCTTTTCCCGGCCTTCTCGTTTTTGCGACCTTCAGCCGGACGTACGCACGTCCTCGACCTCCAGAACAGGTGACTCAGCACGCGCTAGTCCTTGTTCTCAACGTCATCGATTCGTCGGCCACGTGGCCTAGTGTTACCTTTTCGTTTTTCATTTTTCTCGCGTTAACGTTAATTAATTCAGTTTTCGTTCATGCTTTATTTTAACTCAGTTTGTAAATATCTGTAAATAAACGTCGAATATAACCAACGCAATTTCCACCTTCGTCCATTGTCTAAAGACACTAAATATATATTAAAATAAAATTAAAAGTAAAACGGACAAGTTTAGTTCAATCTTTGTGCTTTTTATGTAGAAATGTACGTGTGTAGATTATGATGTAGTGTAGTACATGTATATGGTTGGAGATTTTAGAAAAAAAATTGAAGATTTTGCTAAGGTGACATTTACCCCCAGACCTGGAAAATTCAACGTAGTCATGTTGTTGCATTACAAAATTAATTCTTCTAGATATGATAAAAAATTGGCAAAATTCTCCACGTTTTCTACTCAAAAATAATTAATGCCCAGGTTTTGATATTTTAATATCAAAAAATATATTTTGATTTTAAAAAATTCCTAAAATTTTCATATAAACGTACTTTACAAATATCCGAATTCCCTCATAAGACGAGGATTTGTAATAATAAAATATTGACTGATTAATCAAAATTACTTATGATATTGAGCAGAATATTCACAACTATTTTAATACAGTAAAACTTGGAAAAGTGACCACCTTTGAATGGTGGCCACCTGTTTATGTTGACCACTTTTAAGTGTATGGTTTTTTCTAGCGTACATTTCCTGCATAAAAATTCTTCATATAGTGACCAGTGACGACCTGTCCAATGTGTATAGTGACCAGTGTGTGTTTTTTTTTGCACTTTTTACATGGTTAATGTATCTGATAAATTGACCAGATTACTGATAAGTCACGTTACATCTTTCTTAAACCCATGGACATGATGATTCTGTACTTTTTTGGTTTCGTGGTTTTTTACAACATTTATTACAGTCTACATGTATAAATACAGTGTACACGTTCATTATTTTAATGTAATTCAGGCATTCTTTGTATAGTGACCACCTGTGTACAGTGACCAACGTAGAATTTTTTTTGGTGGTCACTCTTAACAGGTTTTACTGCATAATTCTTTTCTTCCAGACTCCACCGAGACCGTAATTTTTTAGATACGTTAATGGCTATAGATCAGAGATGTAAAGTTTAGAAGTTGGACATGGAAATTTGATTTTTCTATGTTAAAGTTTTAAAATTTCATCCGTAAATTTTGCCAAATGTTTTAACTGTCGGGCAAATTTTTTTCAAACCTGGAAAAGTCAGGGAACTTAAAAATGACCTGGAAAAGTCAGGGAAAAATGGTTTATTTTGAAAAAGTCAGGGAAATTGAATGCAGCTAGTCATGGCGATCCAAAATTAATTACTTTTACATGCATTTGGTTAGCTGAAGGCCCATTTTCCGATTAGAAATTTAAAAATGTTCCATATTTTCGGAGTTAAGATTTGAAAAATTTTCTACGTCTTCCATGTACAAATTTACACAATTTTTCAAAATTTTCTGTGTTTTCCTAGCAGTACAAATTTGCAATTTTTTTCACGTTTTCCGAGTACAAATTTGCAAAATTGTCATTGCAACGTTTTCCGTGTACAAATTTGCGAACTTTTCCACGTTATCCGAGTAAAAATTT
>JAQGAO010004340.1:0-15324 GCA_034697705.1 Ommatoiulus sabulosus
TTCTCCTGAAAATGGGCTCGACCCCCCTACCATATGGCATTTAGTTGCTGACTGTAGGGTACTGAGTTGAATTGAAAAAATTGAACCTTCCTGACTTGAAAAAACTTTTTTTTAAAATTATTTTATTTTATGCCTAAAATTGTATTATCAGTATTTCTCATTGAAAATGCATATACTGTAGCTGGTTTCTTTTCTTAGAATTTGAAAGTAGTTCAAAATAATTAGTTATTAAATGTCTTTCACGTTGATTCGTTCGTAATTTCTAACGCCTCTTTTGTCGTTTAGGCCGTTTTTGACTGCGTGGTTAATTCTTTGAAGAACGTGGTGAACATATTGATCGTATATTTATTGTTTCAATTCATCTTTGCTGTGATCGCTGTCCAACTTTTCAACGGAAAGTTTTTCTTTTGTAACGACGAGTCGAAGCATACGAGGAATGAGTGCCAGTGAGTACTCTGTGTACCCCCACCGTGGGCTGCTACCACAGTTTACTGGTATTGCGTCGGGCATCACTTGATTACACTCGTGTTTTAAATTTTCAGAGGAGAATATTTCAAATTTGAAAAAGATTCTTGGCCACCGACATGCGCTAAGCGCGTCTGGGACAGGCAACCTTTTCACTACGACAACGTTATTGCTGCCATGTTGACTTTGTTTACTGTTCAAACCGGTGAAGGATGGCCACAGTAAGTGCAGTTGCAGGATGGGTCGGGGCGTGGATTCACCGCATTCCCTCATTCCTAATTATTCTTTTTATGCGTTTTTAGAGTTTTGAAGAATTCGATGGATTCCACCTACGAGGACCAGGGTCCAATCCCTCTTTTCCGCATCGAAATGGCCATCTTTTACGTGGTCTTTTTCATCGTTTTTCCATTTTTCTTCGTCAACATTTTCGTCGCTTTGATTATCATAACGTTCCAAGAGCAAGGGGAAGCCGAGTTGCAAGATGGAGAATTAGACAAAAATCAAGTGAGTTTTCGAATTTTCGGAGCTTAACCATGTAACAAAAGGTAACAACTACGAAATTACCCTTTTCATAAATATTACTTATGAATAGCGAATAACAGAAATGGGCATTTTTTTCGTTTTAAGAATATAATGAATTTAGGAATAATGCAAAATGGAACGTCACACATATTTACGTTTTAATTAAGACTTATAACTTCGAGGTTTATTGTTCTTCTTGAAATATGATTCATCTACCTTGGGATATTTATGAATATACAATTTTAAGCTCGTAACACTTTGTAAACGTAAATTGCCTTAAGAATTGAAGAATTGCCTGAATCATACAGTAGTTGAAGGAGGGGGAGGGGAGGGGCGGTGAAATAAATCTTCAATTCTTCGTTAAGAAGAAAATATGTTCCTAAAATTGTATCATTTTATTAGGTTATGGATCACCTGAAATTGATCAACCCGTTTTTTTTAATTGGATTTTCATTTAAAATTCTCATAATGAGAAAGTTTAGTCTGAAACCATTTAAAGTTTTGCCAGTGCAGCACCCCTGATCTAATTTTTTTTTTCGCAGAAATCTTGCATCGATTTCACGATTCACGCGAAACCTCTGCAACGCTACATGCCTAAAGATCGCCGTAGTTTTAAATACCGAGTTTGGAAGATCGTCGTGTCCACCCCGTTCGAGTATTTCGTCATGAGTTTGATCGTTTGCAACACCCTTCTACAAATGATGAAGGTAGGAATCCCTGCCCATTATCTTCATTGTTTCCATGGTGTTCGCCGGAAATGCCACGTGAGATGATGGCCTCCGAAAATGCCTTCAGTGGGTCGTTCATTACCTTCAAAGAGTTTTGTTGAACTTTGGAACGCTCATCCACGTGGCATTTCGCGACGAAAAAACAGGTGCTTTTTTGCTTGGCCATGACGTTTCAAAAATGCATCTGTTCGGAAGAGAATCGTGTACCTAATAGAATTGAATGGTTTTGTTTCTTGAATGAATGGCTGACGTCACTGCATTATAACTTTACATGTTGATTATACATTGCCTCATATGATTGACTCGTTTGCGCATGCTCGAACTTAATGGACGAATGCTGCGCCACTGCCGTGCCATTGGACAGGTCCTCGGCCAAAATGCGATTAAAGCAAGCCGGGTGTCCGGCTCACAAAGTAAACGTCCGGGGTGGGGGAAGCTTGCACGTCTCTCTCCCTCGGTCATTATCCCAAAATTAACGAGTTTTTTTGTTTGTATTTTTCAAATAATCTCGTTAGTTTTGTTGCCGTTTTTTAGCCTAGAGACCCGGCTTCTTTAACTGGCTCGAGGGTGATTTTTTCGTCCGATTGGCATTTCTGTAGGCTGTTTTGCATACGCATACATCGTCAGTGCTAATTTCTGTTGGTTCATTATTGTTCATTTTCATGAATCGGTGCAAACTGCATTAGCTGTAACGAGAATGAATCTCAGGTTTTTTGGCATTAAAAACCGACAATGAAATGGCATGCTTCGAACAATATTCTGACCATCGGCGATCGATGGTCAGCTTCACGTAACAGTTCCATTACATGCAGGCTTAGACTGCTAGATAAACCCCTATCGTCGAGGCAACTCTGTCCTGATCCATGACCCATATGGTACTAAAATATATATAATAAATATGACGTCAATGTCAAATATTCATGTATATTTTTGGAAAAACAATTACCTATATTAAATTGCACTAAAATATATATAATAAATATGACGTCAATGTCAAATATTCATGTATCCTTTTGGAAAAACAATTATATTAAATTGCATTCTGTCAGAGATGCTGCATTTGGTTATTGATAAGATATTTTAAACTTTAGTACAATTTAAAACCCAATTAGGAATCAAGTTCTGGGACTAAATTTAATCAATGTTCGTTTTTAATCATGATGTTTTAATACATTCCGAAATCATACATTTACGAAATCGCATATTCCTTGTACATGCAATTCATAAACGTGCAAATAGAAATGGAATTATGGTTTCAAATACAGTATATCCGGAAAAGGTATTTTCCAGTTTATTGGCAATTTTAAACGCATTTCAAAACATTAAATTGGACAAACTTTTTAAAATACATGTGTTTTAGTGAATTTATTTCCGGATACTTTTCATGGAATATTCAAATTTCACCCTTTTGAATGTGGGTTTTTTTTTGTCTACAACTTAATACTTAAACCACAGCTGTCTCAGCTGTGGAAAATAACCTTTTTGATGTTTAATATTCTGAGAATAACTAAAGCCGAAAATGTATTACTATTGAAAAAGTTTTGCAAACAAATATTGGTACATCTTTGGAAAATTGTTGTTTGAATTTCAGGTTATTGCATAAACATAAAATTAAGAAAAAAAAAGGATTAAAGGTTTGCTGATTACATTTTCGTCGTTTCAAACACGCTTATATACCTACAGGTTCTTGCATAATTTCTTGCATGAAAATGCGACATTTCATGAGCCCCTTGTAATGACAGAGTTGTCGCGACGCAGTGGTTATAAACCTACTGTATACCTGCAATGGCAAAAATTTCCTAAGCAACCCTTGAAATAAATGGTACACATTTAGGAACGCCCTAATAATAATTATTTTCGTCACAGATGCTTCATCGTTATTAGAAACTTTTAAATTTTCCATTTTTTACTACATTTTTTCAAGAAAAAAGTCACAGGCAGTAGACTCGATTATCTGGTGATGGATTAACGAGATTTTCAGTAATTGCTAAGTCAGGTTCAAAATTTATTTTTAAAATATAGTAATTTCCTTTAAATTGATTGATTTTATAAATTGATAGCCATGTTAATGTTAATATTTTAATAATATTGGTATGTTTTCCATATTATTGGTTTTTTTTTATAATGTCAAACGTCAAATGTATATTTTTTGGAAATATATTTCTTAATTTATGCCTTAATTCTAATTTATACAAGATTTATAAAACATAGGCCTTTGCAAGCAAAAAATGTTTGTTTTGGAAAAACAAAACATTTTGTTAACATTTATTTCGGGTGTTGCTTCGTTTTAATAAATCTTAGGTTTCTGGCAAATGCAGTTTTTCATAAATATGCCGAATTCTGCTTCAAGATGGCGTCTTTGAATTGCGCCTCTGGCCAGTATTTGCTCGTCATTTGTGCATGCAGTCTAGGCTTCCGTCTAATAGGCTGTTACGGTATGACTCGTATGTATGCGATTGGTCGAAAACAGTCACATGTTCTTTGACTGGCTCTCACCTATTAACAGTTTGCAACAAATAGTTCTCGTATTTAGCACCTTTCCGCATGAATGAAAACGAGTGTTGTATGACGAAAATGCGAAATAAGAATTTTCTACGAATTTTAAACAGCTTAAAATCTTATACATGTACTCGGTTGCACCAATCTCGGTTAGCTTTTAGTATGACGTAAACATTTGAACCCGAAAAAACAGCGCCATCTATGAGTACTGAGGCAAAACCCATATACTGGTTCTATTTCTATTGTGTTTTGATTTTTTCCTAAATTTCGTGTTTCATTTTTTTTTTAAAAAAAAACAATTGTTTAAAGACTTTTTTTTCTTACAAAAAATTGCTTCGCCCATTGCAAAATACACTTGCTAGAAAACGTTTTTTTTTCTTGTACTTGTACTTCTTGTACATGTACAGTATGTTAAAAAAGAATTACGGCCAGATTTGAAAGTATAAGTCAGAATTGATATATGAAATATCTTATAATCGATTATATAATTTACCAACATCTTATTTACATTTGGTCTATTTACAAACTGGTCTATTTTTGACCTAAGTTGATAGTTTTTATTTCTTCAACTTTGTGTTTAAACTAAAATTACAGAATACTTATAATAAAAGACAATTGTTTTGTCCTGTTTTTGTTTTCCAAATTCGTTTTAGTACGGTATGTTTTACCAAGAAGAAGAGACACACATCAGTTTTGACATAGTTGCTTACGAAAATTGTCACTTTTTCAAAAGCTATGCGCAAGTTTGGTGCAGCCGCGCTAGTATTAGCAAAGCCATTATATTTCTAAAATTTCTCGCTCTAACAGAGTTATCCTGGTGTGAAATTTATATACTGTTCATTCAGCCAAGTTCAATTTGCGAATTTTTGGTGGTCACGCAGATTGAGGTTTGAGAAGGTTGCGAAAACGCAACTTCAATTGGCATGATTATAAACAGCGATATTATTAATGAATTTTAAGATATGTATGGATGATTACTATGAATATTTGATGATCAGTCATATGGCATGGAATGTGATGATGTAATGACAATGGTATTTTTGATGCCTCCTTTTTAATTCCTCTTCCTCCACCTCCTCAAACAACAAATCCACTACAACGAGTATTCAATGAAAAAATACTCCACTCACCTGTTCCTCAACCCACCCCAAAACACCCCCAAAGCGAGAGCACCCAACGAGCTAATCGAGAAATTTTAGGCTGCGATTAAGAGGACTATAGTTGCGTCGTTTGCCCCCGAAAGTATAACAGAATAACGTGCACATTTTAGTTGGATATAGATTTAAAACTTACAATTTATAATAGTTACTTTTGATTATAATTGGAAAATATTTTGTGATTTGATTCTTATTTGGTTTCGAAAATAGACGAAAGCTAAATAACTTATTTTAGCTTTGTATATGAAAGTTCATAGCAGAATTTTATACATAAATGTACGTGTGATTAACTGCACTATCTAAGAGATCCTTCTCAAATGATCATCTAGTCCTCTTATCATGGCCAAAAATTCAATTACCCGCATTTGTTCATGGACCGCGAAACTGCTCTCAGATGCCAGAATAATAGGAGAGAACTCACATCAACCGAATTGACCGCATAACTGGACTTGTCTTGTACTATTCGCCCACTGGGACGCGTGCGACCATCGGGTGCTTACATTGGACCTAGTGGTCTTTTTACGGTGGATACACCCCACTCAATTCTACACAAAGGTGGCGCTAGTCTAGTGACACCACCGATTCTCCTGTTGCATATAGTGATTAAACGACAGCTCAACTTGGTTTGTTGGTTGTGTTGGATGAACGGCATTTACCAAAACAAGTGTTTTTTTGGGGGGGAAAACATGATCATGATTAATTTTTCTAAACTTAAACGGCTCATTTTGTTTGCCCAACGCATTGAGTTTGAATAAAAGGAAAGGCCAATGTCATTCCCTATAGCAATTACTTCCTGGTCATTCCACTTAATGAATTAAGCGAAATGAAAGTTTAGTTATCTTAAGAATTATGTATTGTGTTTTTCACCCAAATGCACGTCTGGTAAAAGATCTTAACGGCGTACTTAAAAGACAAAATACTGGGAGCAGGGTGGTGCTGAAGTAGAAAAAGCCTGCTTTTATGGCGTCTTTAGGGGAGATTCACAATAACTCTGTAGTAATGGTCACCTTGAGGTGATGCCCATGATGCTGCCACTTGATCGATTATAGTCACCTCTCAAAATCCTCATAAGAAGTTTTTTTAGTTTGATCTGGGATTTTTAAATGATGATATGCAGATCCATTGTCTAGGATGTATCATGTATAGGACCTCTGGTAAGCAGTAATCTCTGAGATTCTGTTCTGAAATGTTCTCAATGAACATATTTTGGCGTTGGTTTAGCCTTCTCTTAAAATCCTAGTACCTTCTTCGTAGTGTTTGGCTTAACATTTTGATATGGTATTTGTGCAGTTTAACATTAGTTTTAGATAGGGTGCAAGGGGACAGAGTTATCGTAGGTACAGTAATTTCATTAAAATGCAGTCGCAAGGCCACTTAAAAACACAGGGGACCTTTACGGCTGCCTTTCCCAAACATAACTTAAACACATCCTGGACTGTTGAGATGGTTCGTAATACCTTCCAGGTGGCAGCACTGCGGGCATTGTGCTAGGGTGCTAGGCGATGAGCAGAGTTGCAGTTGGGGGTAATTGCTGATGTTTTTTGCCCCTTCCTATATTGTGTAGGTCTACCAACCGCAATCATCGAAACAGTACGATAATGCGATGCATTATGCAAATGTCGCCTTCACCACTCTATTCACGATAGAAACCATTCTCAAGTTGATCGCTTTTGGAATCAGGGTAAGAAAGCCACAGGGAAAAGAGACGCACGAAATAGGGACAGCTAGCTATAAAGACCAATTTAATGAAAGGCCCTCCAACAATTCACACCTCCCCGCCTTTCCATTCGGTGTACATACAACCCTGGACTGCGTTCGCCATCTTGACGCACCAACACAAACATGTCACCGTGACGCGTTTTGATCGCCAAACGAACCCTTACATACTGATTAATAAACCCGAGACATATCTGAACCATCATAATAGACTCGAAACAATATTGAGAATTACTCGACCATCATATATTGGACACATTGCCCTCTACTCAATTTCCTAACCAGCCTTGTAACTGACGCTCATGTTGTGCCCACGCCGTTTTTATCTTCGTTACCAACTTTACCAGTGTAATTACCGATCTATTTGGGTTAACTTATCGAGCATAGCATCCTCATTACGCAAAGTCAGAATCTAAGTTTCGGGGGATGGGACAACTCCTCATGGAGACGTTGATTGAAATTGGATAGCTTTTTTGGGTCAAATTCGGGTTGGGGGGGGGGGATGGAGGGAAATTTAGTTTAAAATTAGGCCTACAGAATTGGAGCATAATTTACAGTAAGGTCCTCGACATCTCCATTCTCCAAACGAACCAACACACTTGAACCCATCAAAGTAATCCATATCACCCTGGGGAACTCCCATCAAAACAATGGAAAACTCCCAAGAAAGTTTTGGAAAAGGAATTCGCTACTTTTCTCCAACTCCTTTGGGTCCCCTAGCTCCTCCCCCACACAATTCAAATTTTGGTAACATTGATGCAGCGCCACACGATGTTTGTATCGAATGGAAATTGGGCCAACATTCCATTCCTGATTTTCCTCCATCAAGCCTACTTACGCAAAGCTACAAAGTCAAGTTAAGTTTATGCGAATAGGGACTCCTGTTCATCCGTCACCCAAATTATCCCAGAGTACAGTTTAAAAAAAACCATTTGAAATCGTAAGATGCGATGTAACAGTCACCCCCATGAATCCCCCCCAAATCATCGATTGGTCGTCAAGAGTAAGGTAGCCACAGAGAGCCTCCAGAGAGGATCGTCGCGGAGATGGTCGAAAGGTGGTCCCACCCCCACACCAACGTCCGTCGCAAACAATGTCCGTTCACGCATCTGCTGACTAAGAGCTGGGTGGGCTCAGTGCTCCCCCACGCCGTTCGAACTTCGGTGCAGGCGCCACCCGTTTTACCCCCAAACGCGATTTCATTAGATTGGGGTTTGCTTTTGCACGTTGCTCTCGAGCTCGTTTTTCATTTTATTTTATGAACCGCATGTGAAATGTTTACTGTGCGTTGTGCTACTTGCGGTGCGTGTCCATTTTTGCTGCTCCATTTCTATGTTGGTGACCATGAGCGCCGCCACGCGTTGGCTCGCGCGACCTATAGCGCACGGGTATGACGAGTATGCTTGCTGGCCACTGGCCATGGCTGACCATCACGTGCCTCTTGACATTTTCTCGATTTCAGCATCCTGGCGATTCCTGGCGCACGGAATGGACGTCAGCCGTCGTTCTTTGCTGGCATGCTTTGACGCATGCCCTCAGCACGGACTGGCAACCCGCATCCGCATCACCATTATTCGGTGTCACGTCACCCTCATCCCTCCCACCATCCTCTACAATCCCTACCCGTTTCCCGTCCTCCGAGGTGCATGGATTTCAGTTGAACGTTGTTACGATCGGTCAGTCCGTCCGATGACCATCTCTTTCGCTTCCTTCTGAATACCGTAAAGAGGAAGCGAACGAGCGCGAAAGGTACGGCTCCTGATAAGGAACGAGGCATTGACTTGGTGACGTCACGATTGTGATGTGCACTCCTTGTGTATTGTGTACTTGGTTGACTATGAAAATCTACGCCGGAACTTATAGGGTCGCTGCGATCGACATATACATGTAGATAGATTTGTGCGCCATGTTACCGTTGAAAAGAAATGCATTTCCTTTCCATTTGGAGATGGATTTGAATTGGTCAAATGCATTTTCAGTGTGTTTTTGAAATGCATTTCAAATTTAGGCTCGTTTCAAATTGCCTCAACGTGTATGTGGTGCGTGGGAAATCGAAGAAAGCACATGAAATCTAAATGTGATTATAATTTTTAGTTTAAAGATATTTCAATTATGTTTTTTTTGAATATTTGGAAATACATTTACAATGAAGCATTCAAGTGGTTAAGTATATCTTATGTTTGTAAACTCTAGAGTTAATTGATGTTCCTGAATTTGTTTTGCTGCATTCAAATCTCAAAGTTTGAAAAACCAAGATTGGTGGCCCTCTTTCTTTGACACAAGATGATGACCACAATTATACGAATCAGATTATTTTGCGATTTTAATCAGAATTGGAAAAACAAGTTTGAAGGAAATAGTCAAATGCCAATTTTGTATCGTAGGACAAAAAGTAACTTCTATCTGAGAAAACGACCGTTTAATTTCATTAATGTAACTCCAAACCGAATTATGTAAGTCTAAAAATCTTTTTTCAGAGAAATACATTGTTTTTTACATTGTTTTCCTTGGTTTTTTTAAAACAATGCAATGAAATTCAGCAGATAATGATTGATGAGTGTTACATGGATATTTAGAGACAGGAATTTTAGCTTCCAAAATTTGCATTTCATTGCAAATCAATGATGTCATGATAAGGGATGATCCCTAGCCAGCATGCAGTGCCATAAATATTAAGAGTACTTAGACATCGCACTTTGGCAGTCGTGAAGTTGCGTGTGCAAAAGGAATCCATAAATGGGTTTTGAAAACAGTGATAACCCTGAGGCATCAAATAACTCACTATCATTGAATTGCCTCTGTTTCAATCGGTGGGCATTTAAATTTTTGAAAATCAACATGAAGTAAAAATGTTTTACCGTATGGCCTAAAATATATTTGTGTTAGACAACAAGTACTAAATAATTTTAAAAATCACGTCTAATTAATTTTCAGCTTAATTAAGTAACGCATTCCGCGCCATAAAAAGTACACAACATATATCACCAAATAAATTTCTTCTAAATAAAATAAGTAAAAACACATTTGTTGAAGTAAAGGCATTTTTAAATGTATAAAATTCTTAAGTAATTAAGTTAATCCTTATTGAAATGATTTTATGGAGGTTTTACTCGATAATTCTGAAGCTCTTGAGATGTGCATTTACAATTGCAATTCATCTTGATACGCGTCTTCAAATATAATTTACATGCATATCCATTTGCAGGAAATTATATGGTCAGATGCATATCAAATGCATTTTTAATCATATTTGCAAATACATTTTTAATCATATTTGCAAATGCATTTTCAATCATATTGTTCAGATAATCACTTATCTCTATCGCCACAAGATTTTGAGAATGTATTTATTTTTGACTTTTGTTTTAAAGTGCACGGCATGCTACGTGCACTGATTTTCAATTATCATAGCTCACACTTTAATGTAATTCATACTAACTAACCTGAGTAGTTAGCATTTTCGTCTTTTTCACGGTTTCCCACAATCCCGCCAGACGAATGCTGGAATAGTTTTCCCATCCCGTTCTCCTCGTTAAGATCCCAAGCACGGGAAATACAATTTAACTGTGATGTTGGGGTCCATCATGACCACACGGTTTGTTCTGACTTAATTTCTATAATGACCCCCCTGACAAGTCATTTGGGTAAAGAATAGAAGGAATAGAATGTATATGCAACCGTATCTAGAAATTTCGAAAGGTGTTTTAAAGTGGCGCTATTATTTCATTATATTTCGCCTAGTTTTACTAACTAAATCTTATGCGGTTATGCTCTGTTAACTTTTGTCAACAATAATTTGACATTGCCCATACATATTATTTGTTGAAGATGTGCCTTTCCCCGAGCCTGTCCCTCTTCTACATCAAGACCTCATCATGAAGCAAAATTCGCTTAATACAATTTTCTGATTGTAATAATCAATTTCCAGGCCCCGTCCGACTTCTGCTGATATGTTTTAAACGAACAAACCATCCTTCTGATTAGCTTTAACGAGGTTCTGCTGTACTATTAATGATTTTTGTGAGACACTGTCGGAATTCAGCGCCATCTATGATCACCTTTGCCTCGTCACCAGTCACTGTCGCTGCTAAGAATTTGCTCGTTCCTCATTGGTAGTAGTACTGTATCGGAAGATTCAAAAAAAATTTTTTTAGATTATTTTTTTTCCGCCATTTTGTAGAATCCGTTTGAAACTACCCCTCGCGAATTTCCAATTTTGACAATCTTCTTTCCTGTATTTTCCCCTCAAACCTTATCTCGGTATTATTTTTTATTATTTTTTAATTTTGCTCGTTGCTCGTGTACTCATACGCCCGCAACGCCCTCTGTATTCTCTCCTCGCAGTTTCACGGTGCAACCGATTTATACGCTGACACATTAAGCTACATGAACTTAGGGTTCACCGTATTGTTCTTCTTTGAATGCGTGATGAAGCTCACGGGCTACGGAATCAAGGTTTGAACACAATCGCCTTCTTCCTTCCGGTCAATTTTCTCTACTTTCCCCCCTCCCCCTCCCACACACACTGACCTCTGAACTCATGCACCTGCTACAGGAGCTAGCGACAGTTGGGCACATCTAGGTGTTAAAAATATAAGGATTAGTCTAACCCTAAACATCACCTAAACTTTTCCTCAACAACATCCCCTCAACCAAATGAACAAAATAATCCACCAGTTTTCACCCAGAATGCATCGCTTACCAAGATGAACAAACTCAGCTTGGGATTCAGAATTTCAGATAGAAAATAGGATTTCGTGGGAGGTGGTCGTAGCTCTACAACTTTTGACAGTTAGTTCCACAGCAGAAGCGTGCCCAACTGACTCATCCCCTGCTTCACCCTGCTAGATTACATACACGTACACACTGCCACCAGGCGGAGACACTGTCTGCCTCGCCAATGCCTAGTTGCCTTCTGATGTAGGATACATTGTATACACTTCGTTCCAATACGGATGTTAATAAAAACGATTCTTTCAGAATAGTTTAAAGAATGGTACGGAATAGTGTAATTAAAGAATGGTTGTCTCCATCGCTGATAAGTTATCCGCAGAGAGGCACATTTATGGCCTTCCGTTCAATAGACGTAAGCGCATTAATGACGTCAATTAGGGACACGGGACACGTCATTGGCGAGGTAACAAGAATAATTTGACAACGAAAAACGAAAACGACATGAAATGAAATGTAGAACGCGCCACCTGGTGGCGAAAATCCTTCAACTTCTAGATAGGCGGCCATACATTTACTGCTTTGTGGCCATTTCGATCCTTATTATTCAATCTTAAAATATAACTTTTAAAAACAAAACTGAACATACATGTGCATGTAAATTTATGATTTCTTCACATACACGCACGATCGTATGGTTTGCCTTCTTCAGGGGATACCAGTAAGCAATAATACGAAACACGAAATAATATTGCAAAATTTATGTTTTCATACAAATTGAATCATTTTTTTTAGAATTTATTTAAAGATTAAAAAGTGTCTATATTTCACTTAGACTTTATTAAAGGTTGTACCACCTCAATTTTTTCGATATTAAACAAGAAACATTCCTGTCATAATATTGGCGTTAAACGATAGAAATGAAAAACTGCGGGACATTCCAGTTATTTCAGAAGTAATTAAAGAAGACGAGAATTTTTCAAAAACAATTAAATTTCTGGGAAGATTAAAAAAAACTTATCAAAGCTATAGAAATGCGAGAAGTATTATAGGTTTTCGGAAAGAATTTTATTTTCTATCAGGTTTATTATTTAATTTTATTTTTGATTCGTTCTGCCTGTAACTGATTATACAGTATTTACAACAACCCACCTGCGTATGGCCACCTATCGAGAAAGCTCAAGGTAAAATTCTGTTCAAAAAATTATGAAAACAAACAAACAAACATGACACAAAACGAACTTTTGACAAGAAGCATAAGACCCGCATTTTAGGCACAGTATAAGCTACGCCTTTAGATGTTTAGAGAGTTGAAATGTTCTTCCCAGGCTTGATGTGGACATATGTTTGTGACATGCTGTACGTGTAGACAGCAGGGTGGCCACAAATTTGCAGACATCCCAAAATTTGTAGGTACATGAATGTGCCTCATTGTGTAAATTGTGTGTAAATTATTTAACACGAGATACTAACGAAAATACTTCATTATTAAAAATAAATCCGTAATTTAAAATAGTAAAATTCAGTACAATCTTTACTGAAAGAATACCCATAAAGCTGGTTTATATTTTCTAAAAAAAAAAAAACATTTTTCAACAAAGAATTATACGGTGTTTTCCCCAGTAAAGTTTCATCAACTGCTATCAGGGAGAATTTCAAAAGTTTGAACAAACTTTGAGATAAAATATTTATCACACAAATGTTCTGCTATTTTACATGACTTTAAACGAGCATTGCTTTTAAAAATGGTTTGTTATCATTATCATCGATTATAAATTTAATGTAATTTTTCAGTTTAATGTTTAATTTTCTTATCAAATTTGCATATACCGGGTGGTCCATTTATCATGATTTGTCCAAAATCTTTTAAAATAAATAGTAAATCGTAAAAGTTATAAGAATACAAGATTAATAATAACTTGCGTTTTAAATTATGCAAGAATGAAGGGGCCCCCGTTCCCCTTATGGGGGATTTGGGGGGTCCTTTTGTGGTTTTTAATGGGGGCCCCCATTTTTTTAGCAGATTATGAATCTGCACTTAAAACACAATCAATTTTGTCTAAAAGATTTTTTCGCCATAATCTTAGATGTTGCTGTAATCGATGTCCGAAATCGTAGTGGAATCGGAGCCATTCACTTTTGTTCAACGGGTAGCAGTTATCCATTGTGCTAGCCAGACTTACTGTACTTCTTAGAAGTGTCTTAAAAGTTGTAGTTGTTAAAACAGTACCAACATCAGTAAGAGCTATACTGTCATCAGTAAGAGCTATACTGACATCAGTAAGAGCTATACTGACACCAGTAAGATAATACTGATATCGGTAAATATCAGTATGATTTTGTTCTGTTCTATACTATGTTAATTACTATAATATACTGATACTTACTTATAGTGATGTGTAGTGATGCACACAGATAGCACTAAAGAATCACTATCCACAAATAGTATCAGTAATTGTATAGTGATGAAAGGTTTTGCAACTATAAGTAGGCCTACATATATTAATTTTTAAAGTCAGGATTTCTTTGCATTTTTGTAAATTGTGAATCTCCCTATGGAGACAGTTAACTATCAACTTGCAATAATTAAGTGAATATTTTTAAAAAAAATGTACTTGTCACACTGATGCTCACCAGTATTAAACATACCGATTCCAGTATGTACCACTATATATCAGTAAATGTATACTAATATTACTACGAATTTTATACTGATCAATACTGATCTTTCCACGAGGGTGTCCTATAAGATGGGTCGGACTAGAAATGAGTTCGTACAATCAGAAATTCTTATGAAACAAGCTCTTCTTAATGATTGCCCAAGGTTTGCTATTATTGCTTGTTAATGCCTTTCATATGAATGTGATTAGATGGCAAAAACAAATTTTGTTATTGCAAGCTTTCCTATAATATAAGTGGTGTACATTTAGTTAACAGAATTGTCAAGCAAAGTAATGGTATATTTCAATGCCAAACTAAATGGTGGATTAATAAACAATTTTAATTTTGTCTAGCTCAAAAACCTATTAAATTGGATTTTTCCAATTTGTTTCATCGGGTTTCTCAACTACTTAAGAGTACATGTGTAAACTAATGTCAATATTGTTAAGATACCTTCATAACTATCTCCCAAATATGGTAGACATTGTTTCTAGAAAAAATAAAATGTAAATTCAGATATTGGTAAGTTTTCCATTCCACGTGCTAGGTCTAGAGTAGTCCGCTTTAATTACCATTATTGCATACAAAGAAGTACAGAGGTACATTTAATGGGAAAATATTTTATTCTTCAAAAATAAACATTAAAATAAATTGTTACAACATTTCAATTGGAATAAAACCAATATGATATGATAAATTACACAGGCCAATATAAGACCAATCTTAGAATTTACTTCTTAATGGCCTCCACCTCCATAACTTCCATCACTTCCTCCGTGACCGCTTCCGCCACTTCCATATCCTCCATCGCCACCACTTCCATATCCGGTGTTTCCGTAATGTTTGGTTCCATGCTTGTCAGTGACTGTTGCCTGAAATCCCCCTGGGTGAGTTGCTGTATAATC
>JAQGAO010004341.1:0-15322 GCA_034697705.1 Ommatoiulus sabulosus
CTTCAAGACGTCACCATCGGCTTTCTGGAGCGTCAGCCTGTTCTGGAACCAGTCCTGGACGACTGCTGGCTATTCATCATATAAAAAGTCTAGCTTGTGAGAGCTAGGGTGACAAACCAGCACTTGGTTACCTTCGTCAATCTGGCTGTTGGCTGCAGAGCGTCTCTGGTCACTGTACGTCTTTGACTTCTGCTTCTCGACGAAGTCTTTCATCCCCACCGGATTATCAGGTGGGAGCTTCTTCTCGAGTTGTGGTATCTTCGTCCTCATCCGACGTCCCACTAGAAGCTCGAATAGTGATTTCCATGGATACAGTGTGATGTGCTATGGTAAGCACCCAATAAGTCTAAAAGTCTCTTCTGCCAGCAGCTTCTCCTTAAATTGGCGATCCACAATTCACAATTTGGCGATTAAATTGGCAGTCACAAATGACTGGTTTAGTTGCTCGACCAGCCCGCTCGCTTGCAGGCAATATGAGGTTACTCGCCGGTGTTGGATACCACACTCCGCCATAAAGATCTTGAACATTTCAGAGATAAACTGTGGTCTATTGTCCAACTGCAGGAGTCGGGGCATACCCCAAACTGCAAACACCTCTCGGAGCCAGTCGACGACCCTTCCCGACTTGGTGCTCTTCAGTAGTCTTGCCTCTGGCCACCTGGAGTAGTAGTTCACCAGAACTACCAGGGAACTAGCATCTTTAAAAGGGCCGCACAGTCAATTGCCAACTCTTCCCATGGCCTAGTAGGGTGCTATCAATCGGTTTTGGGCATTCAAAGCGCCCACTGAGCTGGCAGGCCCGGCAACCGTGGATCATTTCCTCTACCTCTTTGTCAAGGCTAGGCCACCAAACCTAGGTCCTCAGCCTCTGTTTGGTCCAGACCATTCCTTGATGTCCTTTATGCGCCAGCTGGAGCACTGCTGCATAGGATTCGGGGGATGAGAATCCGATGACCTAGTAAAAGTATCCCATGCTTGACAGCGAGCTCCAGTCGGACAGGCTCAAACGTTTCCATTTGGCAGAAAAGTCCAGTCCTGTTTGAAGAACATTCTTTAGTTCTTGCAGCACAGGATCCTTACTGGTAACCTTGTCAATTTCGTCCAAACTCATTGCCCGGGGTGCCGCATTCTGCAGTACAAAGTAGATGTGCTGCTCATTTCACTCAGCAGCCATATTCTTTATTTCTCCAGGAGGCAACAGTCGAGAAAGGGCATCTGCGATGTTCTGGGCTCCTGGGCGGTGACGAACAGCAAACTTATAAGGTTGCAGCTGCAGAACACAATGTTCAATCCTCGCAGAAGGCTTCAAACTAACACCGTAGATTATTTTCAGAGCCTTGTGGTCGGTGATCAGCTCGAACTTAATCCCAATCACGCAAGTGCGAAAATTCTCACATCCCCAGAAGACGGCCAATGCTCCTTTTTCCGTCTGGGAATAACGTCGTTCCACACTGGACAGCGAGCGACTGGCATATGCAATTGGACGCCACTCGCCGGATGGTTGCTACTGCAGCAATACTCCACCCAAACCAATGGGTGATGCGTCCACGACGACCCTGGTCTTTGCATCTCGCTGGAAAAATGCCAGCATGCCCTTTGTGGCCAGGAGATCCTTAAGTCTAACGAATGCGTCCGGTTGCTGCATTTTCCAATTTCACGTACTAATATTTTCTTGCCAGTAGGGGTAGTGGTTCCGTAATAGTCGAAAAGTTGAGGATGAACCAAGCGCAGAAGTTGACTTGGCTTAAAAACCTCCGTACCTTCGTTGCGGTCTTCAAAGCTGTAACATCCCTCACCCCTCGAATCTTCTGATCAGCAACCGAATTCCGTCCTTTGAAAATACGTGGTTAAGGAAAACCAGGCGATCCAGGCCATATTCGCATTTCTTCAAGTTCAGCGTGATTCCATGTTTCTACAACACCTCAAAAACCTTCGCCAGCCATCGGTCATGCAATCGGTCATATACAATGATGTCATCCAGGCTGTTGTTGGAACTCTCACACCCAGCCAGGAGCTCATACATAATCCTTTGGTGCTCTTCGGGTGCCAATTTAATACTAAAGAACAGCCTCTTGTACCGGAACACCCCACAGTGCATAACAAAGGTGGTGTATTTCCGTGACTCCTCCTTTAATGGGATCTGGAGGTATCCCCATTTGCAGTCCAATTTTGAGATGACTCCTACTCCGTCGATTTCATCAACAATTTCCTCCATTGGGGGAATCGGGCAGTGGCATCTGTTCACTACCACATTCACTTATCGGGCATCCAAAAACATACTGACAATCCCATCAGGTTTCCGGACAGGTACCATGGCTGCTACCCATTCGGTAGGTCCTGTCACCGGTTCGATGATATCCTGGGCCAGCATATCATCCAGCTCCTTATCGACAAGCTTTCTGACGTGGAAAGGAATCCGCCCAAACGATTGCACCACTGGTTTAACTTCCTGATCCATGAAAAGTTCTAGTTCGAAATCTTTAGCTTCCCTAGGCTATGGAAAAGCTTCCGATGCCTTCTAATCAGGTCTCCCAGTTCCTTGCGCTTCGATCCGAGCACCTTCTCAAGTTCTGGGTCTTCCTGTATCGTAGCAACACTGCCCGTAGCGATCTTTATGACTCCTTGCATCTTTGAAGTCCTGCATCCTAGTAATGGGATTTCATCATCTGGCACAACGAGGCAATCTGTCTCCACTTCAATGCCTTCCCGTGCGATGGCGGTCCGAAACCGGCATAGGGCTTCAAGAGGCTTCTCTACAGCATATAGAAACAAACCTCGCTTAAGTAGTTTTAGGACCAGATACTTCTGATCTGGCTTGATTGATGATGTTTACGTTTACACTAGAGTCCACGACCATGTCCACCCATACGCCGTGGAGCTGGACATGGACCATATCTGCATTCAAAGCAGTAGGGTTTAAACACAATAAATACTCATCCGAGCCATCACTCTCTGCGCCGCCGTCATCCACATAGCAGACTTGCTTATGGGGTCCGCGACGCTTTCCACCCCGACTAGGGCTCTGTGATGGCTTTCCTTGACATACGCAAGTTAAATGTCCAAGCTTGCAGCAGTTGCGACATGTTTTATCCTTGGCCAGTCTGCAATCCTTTGCCCTGTAACCTGTCTGTCCGCATCGAAAGAAGCCGTTCACCAAATCCGTCTGCAAGGTCCGACCTCTATTTAACGTTCCTCGACCACAAGAACGACTCTGCATATACCGTTTCTCATGGAATCCCGCGACGTAGCTAACCTCTTCCGTGTGGTAAATGCGCTTACATTCCTATATCTTGGTTGCTTGTCTTTCGCTGAGCTCAGCATTCCTTGCCATGTATAGCAACTTCTCCAGCTGCAAATCCTCTTCCCGTAACAGGCGTTTCCGGAGATTGTTGTCCTGGCATTTCTCTAAACTCTGGACAATGATCATATCATCCTCAAAGGTTCCATATTCTCATTGCCCGACAACAGCATGCAACCTGGTGACGTAGGTATCCATGGACTTGTCCTTCTTCTTTTCCATCTGGCGAAACCGGTGCTGTTCGAAATGAAGATTCTTTTTGGGGTTGAAGGAAACGCCCAACTTGTCCTTAACATCCTTTAAAGTGCAGGAATCCGGCAACTTCAAGATCTTGAAAATCTTTTGTACGTTCTTCCCAGTGACGTACAACAAAGTGGCTATACGTTGCTGGTCATTGGCAATTCTAGCTGCCCCAAGGTAAAATTAAAAGGACTATATCCAGTCCCTCCAACGGCACCAATGCGCCACCAAGTGGTGACCTCGACACCACAGTGGGAATATGCAGGTGGTACTATGGCGGGATTCCCTTTGCCAAATGGGTGCCTTTTGAGCCTAGCATTATAGCCTGTTTTGCTGCTTATTTTTATGAAGGCAAAATTTTAAAGTAACCTTGATCTGGATTTGAAATATGAATCAACCGCCATGAAATAAACATAAACTATAGCTTCGAGTGGAGACTTGATTCATATAAATCAAGTCAGTGTAGTGTTCCGGTTACGACCACCTGAGGAAGCCACCTCCCGATGGCAGGTGTGACCAGATAGGGTCAATTTGACCAGCTAAGGTCGATGTAACCAGATAGATCTTGAATACAGGGCATTCATTTTTCCGACGTTAAAGGTACCAGACGTGGTCTCCCATGTGTCTTCAGTCCCACAGTAACATGTACCAAGTATCAATCTATTGCCATCCGGGCAATATTGTACATTAGCGGAGAGAATAAAAGTTTATTCCAAATAACCATAGACTATACTAACGATCCTGTTAATAATTTTTGGACAACTGCAGTCAGAAGACTTGAATTTTTTGATCTAAGAGCAGCTAATGTGGCATGCAGATGGTGCAAGTATAAACATGACTTTGAGAGCTATGTAGCAGCTATTGAAGCTGACAAAACAGTGCTGCTAATCAACTGTGGAGGGTCTGACTTTCATAACTTTCTAGAAACGTTGAACATCTTTATAACTACTAAATATGAACACATCACAAAGAAACTCGATGAGCATTTCGCCCCACAAAGAAATGAGGTATTTGAGGAGCACAAATATCTTCAGATGATCAAGGGATCATCAGAAACAGTAATTGCATTTGTGGCTGGACTACGCACAGCAGCCAAAAATTGCGGTTATGAGACATTTACTGAAAAATTAATGGTGGGACTACAACAACGTTAATGCACTAAGGAGACTCAGCTCCTCCTGGCATGATTTAAGTTTGGATAATTAGTCGTGGGTTGATGATTAGGGTTGTGACGGTTCGTTATACTGTAGTAATTGTTTACCGTAATGGTTAGCTATTCTGAGTAGCAGCCACATATTTGGTTCCTGGATGTTAAGGAGAAATGTTTTGATAAAGTTCGTACGTGTGAGAGTACGATGAGGGTAGTTTGTTCTTCATGCGTAGAGCCTGTAAGGTAGGGTCGGTACAATCCAGAAGAAGATGGGTCCATGAGGGAGGGTCTCTCAGACATAATATGCAAGGGTTGGATTTATCTAGTCTAAATGTTCCTGTAGTTAGGTAAATATTGTAGGGGTTGGCTCTGAGATGAAAGATGAACTTTTTTAAGGAGAAAGGAATGTTAAATTTAAAGTAAGGATGCATGTTGGGATGGGTATTAGCGATTTTTTTATAATGTGGAAAGTGAGTGGAGTTTTGAATGCGCTGAGAGATTATGTGTTCATGCCCTAACCTTAGTTTGTTAGTACAGAGTAGCTCACAAGCTTCAATTTGGTTTAAATTGTAGTTGGATAATTTTTGAGGGCAGGATGAGGGAGTGACGATTGAACTTATAAAATGGTTTAAAAGGTTATATCAGTGTGCTTGGTGGCGCCACTGCATGCGTTGTGCTAGGTGAAACATTCCGCGTAAACCCTTGCGCATTAGCATCTCATGATGAGCGCAGGACACGTTTTTACGGTACATAGGCGGCATACAATAGATAATAAACTTTTGACCAATAGTGGTCTGTGTGCCACTCTATATCTTACAAATCTGCTTTCAGATTTTCATAATAATATTACAAACATTCTTGAAAGCTAATAAGCGCTTGCTAACAAAGCACGTGTGATTTTAGCTTAATTCTCAATAGCTCACATTGGGTCAAGTAACGTCATTTCAACAAAATAAGCAACGAACGCGAGTAAAGACAACACGTGTTTAAATGGAGTCACGTGTTGTAATCTATAAAGTTTCACAAATTAATCACAAATTCAAAAAAAAAAAAAACGCGAGTGAGAATTTAATAGAATTTCCCACCTGAATTTTCTGATTACTTCCCAAGTTCAACTAAATACGAGCGTAATTAAAATTCTGTAAAATCCCACACGTCGAATAGACATTTACAGGTGTTCAGTACTATAGTTTTTGCCAGAAAGTGTATTAATGAGACGCGTGAGTTAATTATTAAGTAAAACCTGCTGCACCATGGCCACAACTAATTGAATATGCAGATACGTGCGGTTACAAAATTACGCAAAATTGCGTCAACGAACATCAAAACTGGCTGAACACGACGCATGATCATCCCATTGTTGTGCAGTAATCAAAGATATATGACAACGAGCGACAGCTAAGTCGATTTTTGAATTAAGGCTAATCTCGAGGGTCGTCAAAATTCGCTCTTTTAAACCGAAATTCGTATTATCGGAAGTCAGAAAAAACCGACTTTATCAATACAGGGTTCCCCCAGAAATTTCATTTTCAACTTACCTTACTTTTCCAGGTTTTAAAAAACAAATTCCCTAACCAATGACAATGTCAAAAATTGACATATTATGCAAAATCGACCTAGGAAAATATTTTACAAATTTTACTAATGATAATTTTTTTTCTCGGAAAACGAGGAAAATTTTTGCAAATTTGTACTCGGACACCGTAGAAAATTTTGCAAATTTGTATTTGAAAAAGTGGAGAATTTTGCCTTGACCTACTGTAACCATTTAGAAGCTAGTTTTGGATCGCAACAGCATGACTTCGTTGAATTTCCCTGACTTTTTCAAAATAAGCCATTCTTTCCTGACTTCTCCGTTACTTATCCTGACATTTTCAAGTTCCCTGACTTTTCCGGGTTTACCATGCAGGTCTGTGGGTACCCTGCAATAAGAACTACTGTACCGTTTCATCGAAGTTCGGATGAAATCCTAACCCACGTATACATTTATGAATGGGAAAGTGCTGAAACTTGTAACGCGGGTAATCCAGCGTGTTAACTAACATTTTTTTTCAAATTGCCTAAAGTTTGTTTTAACGAAACTTTCAAATTTCAACGAGTTTTAACGAAACAGATTGTACTTGTATAATGTAAGCAGTATTACTGATCATTTACAAGCGTCGTCGTTCTGATCAACGATGTTAACAAGAATCTTAAGGAACGTCAATTTGTTTTTATTTTGTTTTAACCGTAGTTCGTATTATCAGAAGTCAGACAAAACACGGCTTCAACAATAAAAACAAAAGTTTCTTCGTAGTTTGGATGAAATCCTACCCCAGGTCTACCATCGGGAATTCTATTTCTGTTTCTGTGAATTCAGCGTTTTAAATCACATTTTTATCAAATTGCTCATAAAGTTCGTTTTAACGAAACGTGGCGCGAATGCTCGAAAACTCCAAAATTCATTCGTTTTTGTCGAAAGTTTATAAGATCCGAATTCGGAATTCGTCTTAAACGAAGAAATTAACATTATTCGTTCATGCCCCATAGGACATGCAGGAACTGGAAATGAGTTCGTAATATCAGAAATTCGCATAAAGCGAGTTCTTCTTAACGATCGAGTCTCGGCTGTGGAATCATGTGCTTTTATAGTTTTGCGTTTGTTTTCTCAGAGCTTTCCTAGAATAGTTTGCCAAAAAAATTGCATGTCATTTTTCCATGAATTTGCGCCTTTATATCACGTATGTACATGTTTAATATTTCAACTAAGTCTTTCACATCTCAGACGTGCTTTGATTACATACTTGAATATTTAACACGTTTCATACCCGCGATACTTTGCATTTTTAAAACCTTCATTTCAAGAAATGTTTCTAAATTCAAGACCTATTTCCACCTTCATGGTTGCAATTCATCTACTATTTATTGTTATAAAATTTTAAATTTTTACGTTTTTTTATTAAAAAATAAATAAAGTTGCACTCGCCAGGCTAAAAATGAAGAGCCCCAAAGGTAGATAAGTCGAGAGGCTTAAATTGAAACTACTAACGAACCTTATTAAGACAAACTAGCTTAATACAAATTACCGATAATACGAACTATAGTTTCCAATCCCCGTCCTGCATGGGTATTTTCAAACACAATACATGTATACATTCAGCAGTAAAAATACACAAAAACAAATCACCGTTTTCAAGGACTTATTAAGAAGAATTCGATTTATACGAATTTCTGCTAGTACGAACTCATTTTCAGTCACCGTCCTATATAGGGTATGGCCGAAAAATGTTAATTTCTTCGTCAAAGACGAGTTCCTAATTCAGTATTACAAATTTTCGGATAAAACGAATGTATACTCGAGTTCTCGAGCATTCGCGATATGTTTCGTTAGAACGAACTTAAATTAGACTTAAGGAAAAAAAAAAAAAAAAAAAAAAAAACGTTACAACGGGAAATTCCCCGATAAAAGTTAGTCATGTTTCGTTAAAACGAACGTCAGACAATATGAAAAAAATACGTTATAACGGGATATACCCCGATAAAGTTTCGTTAAAACGACCTTTAGTAGACAATCTGAAAAAAATTGTTACGTTTATGGGGAACTCCCCGATAAAAGTCGCAGCACCTTCAAATTCAAATAGGGGTGAAATTTCATTCGAACTTCGATGAAACATTAGTTCTTATTTTTGAAGTCATTGTTTTCTTTGACTTCCGTGTTTGTATTTGGGGTACTCAGAAGCTTCACGAATCGCACTTTGGCAATCGTGAATTCACGCGTGACCATTCATTGGTAACTCGAAATTTCTCCAAAGATTTCCATTCGATTGGGTGTCAGCATAATAAGGAAGGAAGGGATCTACGCACTTTTACAGTTTCGTATATTTCACGATGTAGACAGCAGAGCCTTTATATAATTCGCAGACGTCCTTTGTCTTTAACTGCAAGCAGTTATCGATTTTAAGGTCGATTTTTTCCAAAGCTGCGTTTAATTAAATCGTGGGTTATTTATACAGTAATGTACTCCTTGATTATCATCGAGGCAATTTAAACGCATTGCGCGAATGATGAACGGCCATTTGCTCGCAGTTAATTGACCATTCAAAAAATGAATAAATAATGAGATACAACAAAACGTATGAGCGTAAATGCAGTGAAACTGTTAATTTTGTAGTCAGACAGAAGTTTTACGAATCGCACTTTGATAGCCTCGAAGTTAGGTGCGCAAAATCGACACGCTAATTGGTTCAAAAAAATGCACCTAATGATATTACCGTTGTTAAACCCATGAACGCATTCCTGTTGCACACGTGACCCCACGACTGCTAAAACAGCCATTCGTAAAGCTTCTGTCCGAGTACCCCTCTAACTGGTTAAAAATGCACTGAAGGTTATGTAACGGTTTTTAAACCAATAAATGTATTAGTTTTGCACACGTGACATCACCACTGAAAAAGTACCAATTGTAAAGCTTTTGTCCGAGTACCCCGCAAACTGATTTAAATGCACTCAACGTCATGGAAATATTTTTAAACCAATGAATGCATTCCTTTCGCACACGTGACTTCACCACAGCCAAAAGTACCATTCCTAAAGTTTCTGTCCTAAAGTAACCCTTTATATTCGCTTACTCAAGAATACGCGAGGAAGAACAATGATAACTTATTAATGAATGTTCAAACATTAATTTTGCGAATCAGATTATGCAAACGAGCCATTATTTATCTTATATTTGCATAAATAATTTATGAATATCGTGCTAGTCGACTATACAAGTAATATCTTTCGAACATGCAGGATACATATATGGTTAATCCCATTTCCATTATTTCTATATTGACTGTTTAACAATTAGTATAATGAAGCAATTAAAAAAGGATGTCCACTGGCTCACTCTATAGAGATTTTCTGTTATTTGGAACGTTATATTATTACACGTATACCAATCTATAGTTATTTGTCTAAAAATAACCGAGATTCTGCTACATCAACGTCAGAAAATCTACGGTAGAATTGGGACATAGCCATGATATTTAATTACAAAAGTGTCGTTGAGAAGAACACAACATGCACAATGCATGCAGATTTTAATTGCGCTCAAGGGTCCTGACATGATCGTTCAATTTACGTCACCATCTTGCCACCACTAAAATTATCCAGCAGAGAGTAGCCTACTCAGACAGAAACACTACGAATGTCACGTTTGGCAGTTGTTATGTCTAGTGCTCATTTTGTAACTAAATAATGATGCCAAAATCTGGATTTTCATCATTAAGGGCCATCATTCCACATTCCTTCACCTTACGGGACCATTCCTAATGTCAATCTCAGAAGGTAATGGCAGTTAGTATTACTGAACGTGTACGGTTCGCTTAACTGCTCGATGAAGCTAACATTTACATTTGTTTCGCATTGGATGTTTCACATCGTACATGCATGTACATGTAGGTGTGGCACTGGTTTATAAACACTCTCATCACTGCACGTACATGGATGTCGAAGCATTCGTGCTAATTTCCCCAATCGCCTTTTTCACCTTGAATGCTATTCGTTCGCTATATGCAAATTAGATCAATTTCACAAAAGGAGGCCGCCATTTCATTTTGGCATAACTGAAACTGGGTCTGAAAATGCCGTTCCGTCACAGGCGTCGTGCCAACCTATCTGTTACAATTATTACATATGGCGTTTTATTGATCCATTTTTTTTTAAACGGGGTTACTCTTTTTTTTCTCATAAAGTGGCTTTTTGCCAAACAAAAAACGCCCCGTAGCAGAGCGCCACCCCGCGGCGTGAATTTCTCACCTCGGTGCCTAACTCATTCAATTTGCCCAGGTGTTATCTGGGGTGTTATAATTAATCAAATATTTGCCATCCACCAAAATATAACAAGAACAATGTAGGCCTAGTTCAAATTCTCCGAATGATTACAGTACATGTATATCAAATGGGGTATAATGTAGCACCTGGCCCGAGACAATTATTATCAAATGTGGCAGATGTTTGGTACACACAATTTTCCTCGAAAATAAGGGGTACTCGAACAAACTAGGCATCGCACTTTCGCGGTCGTAAAGTCACGTGAGCAAAATGCGAGCATTCATTGGTTAAAAAAATGTTATAGCCTCGAGTGATTTTTCGTGTAGAATTTGCACGCTTGACTTCACGATGACCGAAGTACGCTTCGTAAATCATCGGTCTGAGTACCCCTAATGTTTATCACAAAAATTCCAGCGCCATCTATGTTGCATCCTTCACGTGTGCAAAAGGAACGCATTAATTGGTTTAAAAACAGAGATGACCTCGAGTGGATTTTTTTAAACCAATTAGCGTGTCGATTTTGACTACGTGACTGCACAACTACTGCACCAAAAGTGCCATTCGTACAGCTTCTGTCTGAATACCCCTATCGTCTCAATTTGAGTGGTACTCCGAAAGAAGTTTTACGAATGATACTTATGGCAGTCATGAGGTCACGTGTGAAAATGGATTGCATCCATTGGTTTAAAAATCACTCAATGCAGGATTACGCCTGAAGATCCAAGTTGAAATATGAAGGGTACTCATTCGGACAACTTTTGAATGTCACTTTTGACAGTCGTGAAGTCACGAGTGAAAAATAATGCATAAACTACTTTTAAAACAGCCATAATCTGGAGTACTTTTTATTAAACCAATTAGCGTGCCAGTTCTACACGTGGGTTCCATGCCTGCCAAAAGGTGACATTGGCAAAGGTTCTGAGTATCCCTAGTCTACGAAAAAAAAAAGTTGTTGCAAAAGTAGACGACACTTGTGAATTGTACCAGAAGACAATTTTGTTTGACAGGAGGGATCGTCAAGGTAGTCATCGTGCAAGGTCCGCCGTAAAACTTGTTAAGAAAAAGTAAAAGCATCTTGAGACCTGCCCCTCATCTGATTCCCCAAAACGAGCTTTTTTTGTACATAACGCACACCTTTTAAACCAACCGCAGTCGTGTTTCGACCTTCGAAAATCGTTTAAAAAAACATGGCTAACTGAAAAACAAACAATTGTTGGTCGAAGAAGGTCACGATCCCCAAACATCTCCACGATACATCGTAGTTCATCCTTCAAAAATGCGAAGAGGGCATTTACTCGCAAAGGATGACAAATTTTAACTAACAATTTTTTACCCAAATGTCCACAGCTTCCAAACTTGTCCAAACAATTCGAATTTAGACCGCATAATTTACATTTTCAAAGATGAGAAGGGAGGTTTCATTTCTGATTAGTAATACTGTTAATATCTTTTGTGAGTGACAGTAGGAATGATAGTGCAGGGTGAAAAACTGTGGAATGATTACCAGTAATGCTGAAAATTCGGATTTTGGCATCATTACTGGAGCGTGGTTTAAAATGCCGTCATTAGTTCTGACAATATCGATTGCGCGCATCATCAATCCTGTCATTATTATTGACACGTAGGTTTTCCTCCATAGTAACGCCACTACATTGTACGTGCACGCATGCGCAGAATGACTGCCAAAAGTCGTCCATATACTGTTCGCAGATACGCGTTTCTAAGCAAAAATATTCTTATTTTAAATGATCGTGTAAGTTTGAAAAGTAATAAAAGCGTAATGATGCGATATTTTCGGAGGAATGTCATTACGAGTGCTGGCAGTTTTAATGAACGTGTAGAGAGGACCCTTTAGCAACACATTCATAATACTGATCTATAAATAAGTCAGCTTACCAGAAGTCTAAAAGTATAATGATGGAACAGTACTTGAACAAGATTGAATTTTTTCCCCCAGTTTCATTAGATTAAAACCTCGCATTTGTACATGTTCAGAAAGTTAGCGCTAATGCTGCATGATTGCACGTCCGAAGAGGAAATTAACTGGGGGGTTGGGGATCCGAACCCTAGGGCATGGGTGTGAGAGAGTTAATGGGAAACTCTGAAATGGACAAAAATTGCTGTAATGGGCAGCTAGGGATAAGTTAATAAAATAATAGGGCCAAGGACAGTTGTATTAAACAGGATGATGATGATGATGATGATGATTATTATTGTGGTTGGAAGGACTAATTCGATGAAGAAAAAGTAAATTAATACGAGAAGAGGTGTATTGTTTCCTCCCTCGCAATTGGCAATTGGAACTTTGGCCATGAATGGTCAAGAAAAGAAACACGTACCATTTCCGAATGGCCGGAAATTGACGGAAAGGCAGAAATCTCTACGAAACACGAGGCGATTGATCCGTTAACGCTCCGTTTCAGAAGGATAATTAGCGCTTCTTGTAAGCTCAGCCTGGCTCGGCTAAGCTTTCTTGGTGTGCGCCCTCATTTAAAAGCATGCCGCATTCTTATCTCGCTTGGTGGCGCTAGTGTACACCGAGTGGTAAGCGCCTGCATTAAGCATTCTTTGTGCTCGCACCCTCACGCTGTATCTGTCAGATGCTCATTTAGGTTTTTGAGGAAATGTCATTCATTTAAAATAAAAATATATATATAAAAATTGATTTCTGTTTGTTTGTATGTTGGTTTGTTTTCTACGCGCTCTTAAACCACTCATCCGAATGCCATGGAACTTTCTGGACTTATTGTGACCACTCCCGCACTGGGATGGTTTAACCAAACACGAACAGTAGTAATTAAAGATTCGTAGTATACACAGTCTGTACAGATGTGTTTACAAATTTCGGCTGGCACTCAAGTCTCACTCGGTTTTCTGAGCACTCATTACATGTACTTTCCGCAAATCTAATTACAGTGTAATCATCTTCGGGAACTTTTGATGGGCACCCATTTAAACGAGAAAAGCTACAATATAATAATATTCTGTGTATAATATATGCAAATCAATTGCAGAAACAACGAGATCGTTGTATGAATTTAGAAAAGTAACAAAAATAGTCACGCTGTATCTCACGAATAAACGATTCCTTTACAACCTCGCAGATAATACAACCTTTTATGCATCTCTCAGATAAGAGTGCGAGCAACGGAGTGTTAATGCCCGTTTCTTTCAATTAGCATTTAGCATTTGTTCTACACATGTCGAGAAAAAGGTTATTTGGGAAACACGGGCTGCTAAACGCGTCTTTTGCATGACATTAGCATGTTATTTTAGTAAAATTTCAAAATTCTTCTCCTCGGATAAAGTATGTCATGGAAACACGTCAAGAATCTTCCCGATACAATGTTTTTGACATGTTGATGAAGTGATGGTTTGGTTAACACGAGTTGCCAAGATAGTCATTTGCATGTCATTTACGTTTTAGATAAATTAGCTGAATTTTAAAAATACTTTGCATCGGATGAAAGGAATCAGTTTCTCGAAAATAACACAATAAACTCACTCCTTGAATGTCATTTAGCTTGTCATGGGCTTTGGATGTCCTTTAGCTTAATTTGAAAATCAATTTCGTACATGCATCATGCATGGAAACTGCTATCTTAGTTGTAAATGACATGTTTTTATATGTCAAGAAAGGAATATTTTTTGCCAACACGAGCTGATAAGACAGGTCTCATGCATGTTATGGGCATAATTTAATGCGCACCTAAAGTAACGTGTAAAATGACATGTATTCGGTATACATAGAGGTAATTTTTCGGCAAACACCAACTGCCAAAACATGATGAATACAACGTATTTACCAGTAACTGCATCAGTAACATGTTTCATTGACTGAATAAAAAAAATTCAATTCTATATGGATGGAATAAGTCGAGAAAACATGTCAGTTTCTTTTCTAAAAAAAAGGTATTAATAATGATTAAGTGAAAAAATGTGGCATGCAGAAACCACGAACTGATAAAACATGATAAACTTATTTACAAGAAATTGGATTTCCAAGAAGTGTATTTTATAATGTTCACAATTGCAACGGGAAAAATCATACGATGATGCACCGAAAAGGTTAAACGTTCATAAAGTACATGCCAGCAGTGTAAACAATTCTCCGGATGAAAAATACCCGAAAAAGTACATGTGAAATTCATTATTTTTCAACATTGGGCGCCATGAAGGCGGTGACAATTGAACTAGACAAGCCCATAAATATTACTCCGCTAATAAAATAGTGCACATCCGAGCACATTATAATTGACATGGCAACTCGCGAGACTTAAGCTTCTGCAATACTTAATTATCGTTGCGTCATCATTAACAAATCTACTCGGCGAGTAATCAAAAGAGACGTAATTCGAGGTGCTCGTGCGACCACTCAGCCATTTTTAATTCCAAATTAAGCGATGGGAGTAGGAGGTTAATTAAGAAGTTTTCACCACCCATCGAGCACTTGTCTCTATACGGTTCATGAACCTTATATAACCGATGACGATGCGAGTACCGAATTAGCAGAAAAATCAATGGCTGCGAGGAAAAATCCTAACTTAGAGGATTATCTGTGTGCAATAACCTCGTGGGCGTGGCTAATGTTGCTCGGCGGCCATATTGAAGCAATTTCGAAAGAGTCCCCAACTCGCTCGTTCAGCATTTACACCGCTCAAAACTATAAGAAATGCCCCTTTAGATGAACATCTCTTAACCGTAAATCGTACTTTATCGTACAGAGCAGGGCTTCTTAACCTGGGGTCCATGGGTTAGGTGCTGGGGGTCCACGAAGACGTTAAAAATAATGATATAACAGGGTTCCCCCAGACCTGGAAAAGTCAGGGAAGAATGGT
>JAQGAO010004342.1:0-15322 GCA_034697705.1 Ommatoiulus sabulosus
AGGTTAAGTTCTCTGGTGATGATGTAGAATGGGGTTGATCGGTCAAGACAGAACACTTGCCGGAAGAATCTTTCTTGGATCCCTGCAAAAATATCAGGTTTGCACCAGGCCCAGAAGATAGCATTATATGTTAGTATTGGTAAGAGTAAGGAGTGGAAAAGTTGAAGGTGTGTTTTGATACTGTTAAGTTTTTTGTTGATAAATAGTTTGTATACGATTCGGGCTTGTTGTCTGAATTTATCTTTAAGGGCAATCATATGTTTTGAAAAGGAACCGTTATTTTGAAATGTGATCCCCAGGTAGGACCAGCTTCTGACGATTTCGATTGGAGTTTCATTCCAGTGGAAGGTATTACGGCTGGTAGTCCTTGTTCCTCTGGCGAATATTAGTATTTTTGATTTTGATATGTTTAAATGTAATTGGTTAATCTGTAGATATTTGGAAAGTAGTTTGAGTAAGGCCCGTAGATTTTTCCTGTTTGAAGCTAGTAGTAGAATGTCGTCTGCGTACATTAGATTAGATATTAGTGTGTTATTGATTGTGCAGCCTAAACGTTTGGGGAGGAATTGGGGGAGGTCGCTGAGAAAGATAATAAAGAGTAGGGGACTGAGTGGGTCACCCTGTAGAACGCCGGTGGCAAGCCGAATTGGTTGTGTAGGGCCATCTGATGCACGTGTTTCAATGGTGAGTTGTGCGTAATAGGTTGAGATATTGTGAAGGAGGAGAGGAGGGAAATTAAGAGCCTTTAATTTCGACCAAAGGATGTAATGGTTGACGGAGTCGAATGCCTTGGATAGGTCAGCAAAGAATGAATATATGGCCTTCCGTGGAGAGGAGTTGTTTGTTTTGATAATGGAGTTAAGTAGTAGGATGTGATCGCGTGTACCCTTATTTGACTGGAATGCTGCCTGCTCAGGCGGGATTATATTATTAGCTGTGGCCCAGTTTTTCACTCTGTTCGCAATCACCGTCATATATAGTTTTGCCATTGACGATACCAGGGAAATTGGTCTATAGTTGTTTGTGTCCCTGGGATCGCCTTTTTTGTGGATTGGATGTATTAGTATCTGTCTCCAGGAAGTGGGAAAGTTGTGAGTGTGTAGTATGTTATTGAAAATTGATAACATGAGAGTGGTAATCTGATTAGGGGTGTTGTGGATCATTTCTGGTAAGATGAGATCAAGTCCGGGGGCCTTATTATGTTTTATCCCTTTTTGAGCCATTTGTCATTCGTGCAGCGTAATTTGGAAGTTCCCAAGTAAAGGTGGGTGAAAGTGGTGTTACTGCGAGTAGGGTTTGCATTTTTGTTAGGTAAGATTTTATGTTCTTTAGTGGGAGTTTTGGGTGGGGGTTGTATAAGTTGGTAAAGTGGCTTTCCCAGTTTTGTTTATTGATGAGTGGGGGTGAATTTGTATATGTAAAACGGTATTTCCCTATAAGTGACCAAAATTGAGGAGAATTTTTCGCTTGTAAGATTTGATTGTGCCAAGATTGTATGAAAGCGGATTTCGTTCTCGCACAATTGTTTTTGAAATCACGCTTGCTGTCCTGGTAGGATTTTAAAGTTAAAATGTTAGGGCTGCTTATAAAAATGCTAGCTGCTGTGTTTGTTGCAATTTTTAATTTTTGGCAAGTATTGTCAAACCAAGGGGCTAGGTGGTGTTTGGCTTGTTGTTTCCTTGGTTTCTTTATTAGGCCTAACTGGGAACTTGTTAGCATTAGTATATTTAGGAGGCTGCTGTATTTCTGATCGGTTGGTATTCTTTCCAAGTTATTTGCTCTGAAGTTTGTTAGTAAGGCTTTAGAGAATTCTAAGGTGAGCCCAGGGTTCCATTTTATTCTTGTGTAGTTGTGGATAATCGGAGGGTCTGCCAGAGATTGGTTCTTGATATTAAGTGATAATTGTAGTGGAAAGTGGTCGGAGTTGGAGTGAGGGAGAACCGTTAGTTCTGAAATATATGGTATTGATAGGGCGTTTATTATTACATAGTCTAGGACGCTGTAGGTGGGTTGATTAAAGTATGTAGGTGCTCCTGTATAGTCTTCCCAGGTTCAGCCATTCATTATAAACATGTTTTCTTAAGCAATGATTGTCAGTAGCCATTTACCGTGCGAGTTTGTTTTATGATCAGATGGTGCACGAATGTTATTAATGCGGGGGTTGGTGTAGTGTATGACTATTGGTGAGTTCAGGGTAGCCGTGCGGGCATTGAAGTCCCCGACCATTATCAGCGGCTGGTGTTGTAGATTTTGTAGGAGGTTTACAAAATCATTTTTAAGGTTGTCTTGTATGTTGTTTGGCAGGTAGGTTGCAAATAATGTAAAATTAAATTTAGATGATATATGGGTTAGTTCTAGAATGATCCAGTGCTCACAGTTAATAATAGTCCTGTTGGCTTCTAGTTTACAGGTATCAATGGCCACCACTAAACCACCTGAAGCTCGTCCTCGTTGCTTTTTCTTTGTTGCTGGGGCAAAGGTGTAGGTATACTTGTCGGAGGGGAGGATGAAGTTAGTGGTAGCCCAGGTTTCCTGGAGGCAAACTATATCATAGCAGCAAATCAGAGTAGCTGTAGTGTTATCCTGAAGTAGGGAATTGATTCCGGCTATATTCCATGAGATGATTTGGATGGCAGGTTTAAAAGGAGCTGTGGGTATATTTATAAGTTTTTTTGGGCAAGGGTTGGATTAGTGGTGGCTGGATTTTGAAGTAAAGTTGTGTTAAAGTTAGGAATGGGTTGTAACTGTGTTGGGGAGGGGCAGTTGGGTGTGTGAGGTTGGGTTTGATAGGTTGGGTAGACGGCAGGTATGTGCATGCTGTTAGGGAAGGTAAGTTGGGAGGAGGGGCCAGCTGTTGTGAGTGTTTCATCTAGGGACCATGTAGGGCGGGGGGAGATTGTATTGGACATTAGATCTACTGAGTAGCGTATGCCATTGTGGAGTAGCAATCCATCCATTAGTTTTGCCTTTTGGCCTAGTCTTTTTAAGTGGAGTAAATGGGGTAGTAAGATTTTACGCTTTGCTAAGGTTGGTTTGCTGAAGCTATGTTCCAATGCAAGTTTTGTATATTCAGGAGTAGTGCGTATTTGCTGAATGTTTTTTATGAAGAGGGAGAAGAAAAGGTTATGTTCCTGTCGATGGCTGAATTTAATGATGGTTGGTGGGGAGGGGCGGTGTATGGATGGGCGTCCTAGAGGATGAACTGCATCGAGTTTTATTAGTTCATGATTTGGGATGTTAATGTGTTTGAATAATTGTCTAACTTGGTCTTCCCAGGTTCGGGTAGGAGAGGGGGGTGGGAGGCCAAATAAAATGCAGCATTCCTTTCTTGAGTAGTTTTCGATTTCCTCTAATTTACTAGTAATGGTATTTAGTGTGGTTTGGAGGTTTGGGTCTTGAGTTGTTAGAGTGGTTTGAAGCATGGTTAGGTCTGTTTCAATTTTTTTGGAAACGAGTCTTTATTGCTGCTTGTTGTTGTGTGAATGAATCTTGTAAGTTCTGTATTTTGGATTCGATAGAAGTTAGAAGGTTGGAAATGGTACTGGGAAGGTTGTTTAGAGTTGTTTGCTGATTTTCCTGTTTTTTGGATATGGATTCCAGAGAGACCATCATGCGGTTCATAGTGTCTACCATTTGATTCAGTGTTGTTTGTTCCTGCTCTGGGGGGCTGGAAATGGCTTTTCTTTTTGATGGGTTGGTAAGTGGGGTGTGAGATCTTGTAGTTTCTTTAGGTGTAGAGGGGCTCGCTTGGTAGGACGTGTGTAATTTAGGGCCTGGGTTAGGTTCGATTCCCGACATCAGTAGGAGATTGGAGGTGATACGTCCGTAGCTTTGGTTAAGGGTCGGTTCTTGTTTTAGTTTGGGGTGTGGAATAAGTGATGTCGCAGAAATTTGATGGTAGGTCGTTTGCCGGCTGCTGTTCAGTAATAGTAGGAGGAGACCATTGATTGGGTAGAGGTTAGTGATAATCAGCAATACTATCAGCGTATACTTGCGTGTCCAGATACATTTACCTTTAGTTTTGGTGCGGATGTTATGGTAAGTTCCACCGTGAAAGATGCCCGTGGCAGCTCGATGTTGAACTAGTGAGTTGCCCATGTTCGCGTGTAAATTCGCAGAAAAGGTTATCCAGAGAGGTGATCCAGGAGGTCCAATGTGTAGATGATGGTGCGATCCTTTTGAATTTGGCTTTAATTATGTTTTTGTCTTTACATGCTGTATATTAGAAGTTTCTTGTGATTTGCCAACCGTGCCTGGTTATGTGGGCACGTCGTAAGGCTGGTTTATAGGCCTGGTTGCTCTTATGAGAGCCTGTTATAATTTGCGAGGATTTGTTTTTTAATTTGTGTTTAGATGGTAGTTGCCGTGTTTCCGATTAAAGTGGTAATAATAATATACTTCTCAATGAACTTGAGGATGGCTCACCAAACGATTCCAAATATACTTATAATAGTCGGGTGAAGTTGCCAAATATGGTATATATAGTGGTTGATGGACGCCAAGGTACCGCTTCCAATCGGGTGCGGTTAGGCCTAAAGAAAAAAAAAATAGGCCTGGACGCCGTGCGTGGTCGTGGTCGTAAGCTCAATAAAGATCGTTTTATTTCAATTTGTTGTTGTTCCTGATGCAGAGCATTAGGCATGTTCCTAAGCTGCACGAAGTCGGCAGCAATAAATAGGAGGGGGCAATATAAATTGCGATGTTAACGCTCCAAAAAGATTTACCTGGCTTCCGTATAGAGAGAAAAAAAACGATCGAGATACAGGAGCTCAGAAAATGCGACCAGTCGTCTCGGCGCCACCTAGCACAGTATCAATTGCAAGCACTGAAAGAACCGGCTTGGAGTAGCTTTCACCCATTTAATCTGCAAGAGTTAACTGATATTTTTGTGAAATTTTACATTCTCCTTAGATGAATACCTAAAAATGAGTTGTTTTTCCCTCTTTTCTCACCATAGCTAGAAATCACCAAACTTCCAATCAATATTAGTTTCAAATTCTTGGATTACCCTAATTGCAATTCATACCTTAGGAAACCATGCCTGCTTTTCGTGCTATGCTAACTAGTTTTCCAAATATGGCGAGGGTCGATCATGAACGGCTAGATTGAAACTTCTTTTTCTATAATAATAGGAAATTAGGAATAAATATGTTGCTTGCAAGTTCATCCAAAACAATGCAAACTTAATATTTTAAATTTTAAAGAAAAAAAAGTTCTACAAAACCTACAGCATGGATGATTAAAAAAATGTTACTAATGTTTGGAAGAAAATCTTATACATTTAAATTTTATAAATTAGACTTAATGTAAGCTCTAATGTTGGCCTCAACTTACCAAATTGGCGCGGCATAGTTTCCACCCAAAATCAAACAAACTGTTGAAATGTGTGTAAATTTTTTTAGAAATTTTGAAAAAAAAACGCGGTTATGTTTTTTTAAAAAATGTTAGAAATATTTTTAAAATTGATTTGTAACATTTCAAAAGCTTTCTTAAAAAATCATTTCTTAATTTTGGGAGAGTTTTTATTTGCATTTAGAAAATGATTTAGATTTTCTAAAAAATTCCAAACGTTTGAACATTTTATTACATAACAATGGTTGTCTTGAACATTTCTAACGTTTTTTGTATTTTTAATATATTACTAAATTTAGAACGTTTAACTAAATTGCACAAATAGAGTTCGGGCACTTTAATAGATTTAGAGCACTGTTTCTCAGCCGCCGGACCACAAATAAACTCAGACGTCAGCTTGATTTTTGATTATTTTTATAAACAATAGTTTTCATTTTATATTATTTGCTTTTGATTCTACAATCAAAAAACTATATAAATAATCAGTTTTCCCGACATGGAAATATAAGGAAACAATAATTTATTTTAAAGTCAGGAAAATTCATCGTATCAATGTTGTCACAATCCACAAATAATTCTTCTACGCACTTAGTTCAAGTATTTCTCAAATTTTCATTATTTTTCAAAGTAAATTTTGCAACTTTTCAGCAATTTCTGATGACGATCTTGCAAAATTATAAAAAGTTTATAATGGGAAATTTGCACAATTTTCAACAGTTTTTGATGACAAGTTTGCAAGCACGAATTTTCGAAATTTAAATATATTTTCGCATATATGTTTGCATAACTTCAAACCTGTTTCAAAGACAAGTTTTAAAACTTCCAACATTTTACGAAAATAAAATTTTCAAAACTTTAAACATTTTATAGAGAGAAATTTCGAGTATATTCTTAAATGACAAAGATTTTTCATTATTTTTAGCATTTTTCTGAAATAATTTTTAATACTATATTTTAATATACAAAAATGAGAAATTTCATAATTAAATTTTATCGTTTCTGATTGTTTATTGCCTTTAAAATGGAACAACGCACGCTTTATTCAACCGTTTCGTTTCCGGAAAAAATCATTCAGCAAAAAATTCCAAAGACTGAGTTTTTTCATGTTTTTAATGAACTTATAATTTATAGGCCACACGATTTTAAATTTAATGATTTCGCTCAACGGTCATGTTCATTTGCTATCTCGCAAACAAATTTCTCTTTAAAAATGTTAGCTAGAACGTCCTATCTTAGATTCGAAAAACGTTCTATAGGGATTGAATCACTGGTAGACCCATCCGTTGTTATTGTCAATTGGATGATATCGGTTCTGTTTTTTTCTTAAGTTTTATATTTGCAAATTTAAAAAATGTCAATAACGAAATTTTTTAATTTGTATTAGGGAAAGAGGGAAATTTTTGCAAATTTATACCAGGTTTTGAAAATGTTTCATTTCAAAGAAATTCAAATTCTCTCTATTGCTTTTATGGCCCAACCCACATCGACAAAAAACGCTTTAAAAATAAATTTTCAGAAAATGCGTTTTTTTGTGTTGCAAATAATTTTAATGAAATATATTTAAAAGTTATTAAATTACATGCATGTATAGATTAGAAAATATAAGTTATCACCACAAAAAGTGCGTACTTGGTATGACTTATGGCAAAATAGCTTAGCTTTAATCCATGATGCAACGAATGCGGAATTAGTCCCCAAAAAAACAAAAAAAATGGCTGACGATAATTTGTTCGACGCTATTTATATAAAATTAATTAACTTCGAATGAAAGCCAATTATAGGCTTCATCGATTGGCTGGCTCATTTTTTGCTTTATTTTATTTATTTCTCACGGTTTTAGTGTTCATGAACAATGAATGAAATGACTTTGAAATGAAATATGGAACAGAAATGAAAAAAAAAAGTTTAAATTTATTTGATTTTTTGTAAAATTCCGGTAATCAACTTTAATATTAAAATCCGCGTGATTTTTTTGTTGATGTTATAAAAACTGAGTTTAAATTTAAAGCGTGGGAAATTTACGAATGTTAGAACCAACGTGCCAAGCTGATTAAAAAAAGACGTCATTTTTTGGTGATTATTGGTCATTTTTTAAAAATGACGTCATTTTTGGGTAATTTGTTTCGAAAAAAATGACTACTCCAATACATGTCAGGAAACGACGTCAGTTTTCGGTAATTATTTTTGGGGAAAATGACCACTTCAAAACACGTCAGGAAAAAACTTCATTTTTCGGTCATTATTTTTTGGGAAAATGACCACTCCAAAACACGTCCGAAAAAGACGTCATTTTGTGGTCAATATCTTCTAAACAATGATCAATTCGGAAACACGTCAGAAAACGACGTCAGTTTTCGGTCATTATTTTTTGGGAAGATGACCACTCCAAAACACGTCAGTAACAGATATGTCATTTTTTGGTCAATATCTTCTAAAAAATGGCCAATTCGGAAACACGTCAGAAAAGACGTCATTTTTCGGTCATTATCTTCTAAAAAAATGACCACTCCAAAACACGTCAGGAAACGACGTCATCTTTCGGTCATTATTTTTTGGGAAAATGACCACTCCAAAACACGTCAGAAACAGACGTCATTTTGTGGTCAATATCTTCTAAAAAATGACCAATTCGGAAACACATCAGAAAAAGACGTCATTTGGAAAATTCGTTTGTTTATCCTGGCTGTACCTCCATTCTCTCTGACTTCCTGTCTTCTCTTCTTTCTTCTTAGGGGTCATTGTTTGGAGCCTTCTTAGCCTTTAGAAGCAGCTGCATTCTAAAACCCTTATCACCTACCCACATCTTGAGTAAGTGGTAAAATTTTTAGCCATCCATTTTGGTATAAATCCCAGTTTGATTATCCTTATCTTACTTCCTTTCTCTAGGATTTCTTGTCTTCTTAAACGTTATTCGCCTACCCACATCTTAAGTAAGTGGTTACAATTTGGGAAAAATTCAGTTGTTTATTCTGGCTGTACCTCTATTCTCTCTGACTTCCTGTCTCCTCATCTTCCCTCAGTGAACCCTATTGTATCTTTTAATATGTTGCAACGTAATACCCTAATCACCTACCCACATCTTGAGTAAGTGGTAAAATTATTAGCCACCCAATCACCCATTTCCTTTCTCTTTGATTTCCTGTCTCCTAAAACGTTTTTCACCTACCCACATCTTGAGTAAGTGGCAAACCTTTTGAAAATTCCAGTTTGTTTATCCTGGCTATACCTCCATTCTCTCTCTGACTCCCTGTCTCCTTTTGGGTCATTGTTTGGACTCTTCTTAACCTTTAGAAGCAGCTGCATGTTAAAAACCTTATCACAACCCATATCTTCTTGAGTAAGATTTAGAATGCTGAGCTTCACATTTGGGGAAACCCAGTTTGGATATCCTAAATTTACTGTATCTCCCATATATCTTTCCCACTTGCTGTCTCCTCTTTTCTCCTCATAAATTGTTCATTTTGTGGACCCTGTTTTATATTTAGCAACAGTTGCATCCTAATCCCTTTACAACCCCCTCCCCATTGGCCAATTGTGCCATCGCAGGGGTGCCACCCAACATTCCAGCTGTCTAAAGAGGTAATGGTGAAGTCAGGTGGTTAAGTAACAAAGACTGTATCTGATGCCAAATAATGGACAAAAGACGCCACATGGTGCGTGCCAAAATGTCGTTGCTGTAGCAACTAGAAAACAGTTGAACCCTTATAAAGTAGTCATGATGTGATGCACCTCCGAATTGCTCTTAATAAGCGACTTATTAATTATACTATGCGCATATTTGAGTTGGTCCACGCGATCTACATTTGAGTCGGAAGTCGTGGACCAAACAGGATGTTCTGGAATTTCTTGGAAATTGAAAATTTGAGAAGCATTTGTTTGGAGGATATGTGAGCATTTCAAGACGTTTTTTTGTTGGAATTTTTAATTTTGATTTGTCAGCCATCTTAGGAGGTTCAATGTGGAGTCAGATTTAGTGCATTGATTCTTATCAATATCATTAAAATATTGGTTCATACTGTCGTGTAGGTGAATAAATCTGATGTTATATTAAGTATGATTTACATTTTCCTACTTTTGTAAATGAAAATGCAGGATTCCCCCAGACCTGGAAGACCTGGAAAAGTCGGGGAACTTGAAAATGACACTGGAAACAGTCGGGGAAGAATGGTTTATTTTTAAAAAGTCAGGGAAATTCAACGCAGTCATTGCGATCCGAAATTAATACTTCTACGAGGTTAGCTCAGGGCCCATTTTCCGAGTAGAAATTTGCAAAAAGTTTCCCCATTTTCGGTGTACAGATTTGCCAAATTTTCCACGTTTTCCATGAACAAATTTACACAATTTTCTACGTTTTCTGAGCATTAATTTCCAAAATTGTTTTTTGAGTACAAATTTGCAACATTTTCCATGTTTTCCTAGTAAAAATTTGTAAAATTTTCCACGTTTTTGTAGTACAAATTAGCAAACGTTTCCACGTTTTCCGAGTACAAATTTTTAAAATTCTCTAGGTTTTCCGAGGACAAATTTGCGAAATTTTCCGAGGACAAAATTGCAAAATTTCCTATTTTTTCCGAGCACAAACTTTCAACATTTTCCGAATACAAATTTTTCCTATTTTGTCACGCATTTTTTTAAATTTTTTAAAAACAATTCTACGTTAATTTTCAAAATTGTCGTTAGCATATTTAAAAAAATATTTTCCAGTGTCAATTTTGGGAAATGTCAATTTTTCACGTTGTCATTGGTCAGGAAAAGTTTTTTTAAAACCTGGAAAAGTCAGGGAAAGTTAAAAATAAAATTTTTGGGAGAACCCTGAAATGTAATTTTGGCTTCCATTTTGTGATTCTTTGGTCAGCTGTTGAAAACGAGTATTGGACCAAAATATAAATTTGGGTCCACCTAGTGATTTTAGCTCTTAATGATGCACTTAATTTCTTCATATATTAACATTCGATTTTATTTTTCTGAATGCATGAAATATATTTTGATGTATATTGACTAAAATGTACTTTGCAAAATATAAAAAATTACTTTTCAATTTGTTTTGGAAAAATATATATTATTTTAGGATATAAATTAATATGTGTAAGTTTGGGTCAACCTAATTAACTCGGCTTTTCATAATGAACCTTGGTTGTTGCATGGATATTATATTTTCTGAATACATGAAAAATATTTTTTCAGGGTGCCGCCAGACTTGGAAAACCTGGAAATCCTGGAAAAGTCAGGAAACTTGAAAATGTGTGGAAAGTCAGGGAAGAATGGCTTATTTTGAAAAAGTCTGGAAAACTCAACGTAGTCATGTTGTTGCATTTCAAAATTAATGCTTCTACATGGTTAGCTCAGGGTCCATTTTCTCAGTAAAAATTTGCACAATTTCCCACGTTTACCGAGTAAAAATTTTGCCAAAATTTCCACGTTTTACGAGTACAAATTTGCGAAACTTTCCACGTTTTTCGAGAACCAATTGGGCAAACTTTTCTACGTTTTCCGAGTTTAAAAATTCTCAACGTTTTCCGAGTACAAATTTGCAAACTTTTCTACGTTTTTCGAATTTTAAAATTCTTCACGTTTTCCGAGAACAAATTTGCAAAATTCTCCACGTTTTCCGAACACAAATTTGCAAAAAATTTCACGTTTTCCGAGTCCAAATTTTGCAAACTTTTCTACGTTTTCCGAGTTTAAAAATTCTCCACGTTTTCCGAATACAAATTTGCAAAAATTTCCACGTTTTCCGAGTTGCAAAAGTCTCCACTATTTCCGAGTACAAATTTGCAAAATGTCTTACGTTTTTAGAGTACAAATTTGCAAAATTTCCCACGTTTTCCGAGTACTAATTTTGCAAACTTTTCCACGTTTTCAGAGTACAGATTTTCAAAATTTCCCCCGTTTTCCGAGTACAAATTTGAAAAAAATTCCACGTTCTACGTTAATTTTCAAAATTGTCATTAGTAAATTTTGCAAAATATGTCAATTTTTAACATTATCATATTGGCCAGGGAATTTTTTTTTCAAACCTGGAAAAGTCAGGGAAGTTGAAAATTTAGTTTCTGGGGCAACCCACCCTGTTTTTAAAATAAAATAATTTTGTAAATTCATATAAATTATTATATTTTTCAGGACATTTGGGTCAAACTAGTGGTCATTGACTTCTCCCAGGATGTTTGACCATCGGAAGCCACCGATGCATTGAAAGAGGTCCTCCTGATGTCCTGATGTGGAGCTTCTTGTCCTCCTGATGTGGAACTGCTGGTCCTCCTGATGTGGAACTTCTGGTCCTCCTGATGTGGAACTTCTGGTCCTCCTGATGTGGACCTTCTGGTCCTCCTGATGTGGAACTTCTGGTCCTCCTGATGTGGAACTTCTGGTCCTCCTGATGTGGAAATTCTGGTCCTCCTGATTTGGAACTTCTGGTCCTCCTGATGTGGACCTTCTGGTCCTCCTGATGTGGAACTTCTGGTCCTCCTGATGTGGAACATCTGGTCCTCCTGATGTGGCGCTTCATGGCCACGCGTTGGCGGTCATTTAGAAGATGGACACACCGTCGTTGCATCTTCGCCTTTCTTCTGCTACTGTCCGGCTTCTCAGTCTATGTCCAGATGTCCGATATCTGGTTGGTCCGAGCCATTCGCTTCGACTTGAAGTCCACTCTTTTCGGAGTGACTTACCCCAGCAGAGGCTGGCTGTTGAACACTTCCGGCTGCCAGTTGCCGCACTTTGACCCTTGGATGGACGAGACCAAGCACTTCTTCTGGAAGCTGGAGCCGGAAAGATGCCCTCGGCAAGCCCAAGATGTCCTCGTCTATCTTCAGGATGGATTCCTGAAGATCGATCGATGGGCCAAGAGCCATTTCGAGAAGAAGATATCCAGAAAAGGAAGGTGGAGGTGGAGGAAGTCAGCGCCCAAGACACTCAAATGTCACAAGTACGAAATCTATCGAAGACCCATCGAAGAGAACGACACTGTGTACCGGTAAGAGTGGCCATTTTGTGGATTCATGAAACAACTCTTGATATGTTAGAAGGTTCTGGAACATTGATCTTCGTTATCTGGAAGGATTTGGAAAAATAGGTTTTCCGGATAATCGATACTGCGGATAATCGATACTCCGGATAATCCACAAAAAAATTAAAAATATGATTGAACGTTATGAAAATGAAATGACTTGATACAATATTTTTATGAGTTAATTTGAGAATTTATTAGCATGAATACCTGGAAAAGTCAGGGAACTTGAAAATTTCTGAAGAAATCAGGGTAGCATGACTTTTTTAAAATTTCAGGTAAATTTATCGTAGTCAGGGAAAGATTTTTATATTTTCCCAGTATATAATTTTGCAAAACTTGCGATAGTTTCCGAGGACAAAATTGCAAAATTTTCCACGTTTTCCGTGTACAAATTTGCAAAATTCTACACATTTTCCGAGTGTAACATTTCAAAATTTCAAAAGTGTTCCGAATACAAAAACCGTCAAATTTTCAAATTTTATTCACCCAATTTATTTTTTACATTTTTTTAAATTTTTTTATTTTAATTTCCAAACTTTCATTGGTAAATTTTAAAAATATATATTTTCCTGCATCATTGGTTGAGGAAATTTTTTTAAAACCTGGAAAAGTCAGGGAACTTGAAAATGTCTGGAGAAGTCAGGGAAGAATGACTTTTTTTAAAATTTCAGGGAAATTTAACGTAGTCAGGGAAAGATTTTTACATTTTCCCAGTATAAATTTGCAAAACTTGCAATAGTTTCCGAGGACAAAGTTGCAAAATTTTCCACGTTTTCCGAGTACAAATTTGCAAAATTCTACACATTTTCCGAGTGTAAGATTTCAAAATTTCCAAAGTTTTCCGAATACAAAAATTGTCAAATTTTCAAAATTTATTCACGCAATTTTTTTTACATTTTTTTAAATTTTTCTATTTTAATTTCCAAACTTTCATTGGTAAATTTTAAAAATATATATTTTCCTGCATCATGTGTCGAGGAAATTTTTTTAAAACCTGGGAAAGTCAGGGAAGTTGAAAATAAAATTTCTGAGGGACCCCTGTTCTTGATGTTACAATTTTTATTACGTTTTCAAAATGAATGAAAAACTTTCAATTCTTTTTAGTAATTTTTATGCAGTATTTGCATTCAGTCATTTCCGGTTAATCCACGATCCGGATAATCGAAAATTTACTTTATTTCTAATTTATATTAATTTTTTTTAAAAAAATTCGTTATATCAGAATGAGCACAAATTTCGTGGAATTCGACAACCAGACTGCGATGGACACCGAATTTGCCCGAGTGGAATGTTCCTTGAACGGCGCCGGACGTCCGGTTTACCGCGACTTCTTCTACAGCGTGCCTTACAAACCGGAAGTGGAGCGATCTTGCGCTTCGAACGAACGTCGCTTCCTGTCAGAGTGTCGTCTTCCTTCCTGTCGCTGCGGTCAACTTCCGGCCGACGAACCTCGTCTCAGCGTCATGGTCATCGGAGTGGACAGTGTCTCCAAAGCCAACTTCCTCAGACAGTTTCCGGAAACGCACGCTTTGCTCACCGGAAGTCGATTCGCGGCAGTCGATTTCCGAGGATATACCAAGGTACGAGATTTTTTCTGCAAAATTACACCTACGAGTTTTACTTAATATGCGTACTTAAAATAACTAGTTACTTACAATTAGTAGTTCTAGAATGAGAAAAAAGTAGTTCTAGAATGGTAAAAAAGTTTTAGAACCAAAAAAAGGAGTTCTTGAATGAGAAAAGGAAGTTCTCGACTAGAAAAAAAGGAGTTCTTGAATTAGAAAAGGAAGTTCTAGAATGGGAAAAAAAAGTTCTGGAATGAAAAAAAAAGGAGTAGAACTCCCTTTTTGAAAAAATCTAAAATGGAAAACAAAGTTCTAGAATGGAAAAAAGAAGTTTTAGAATAGGAAAAAGGAGTTCTTGAATGAGAAAAAGAAGTTCTAGAATGGAAAAAACAAATTCTTAAATGAAAAAAATCAAGAATGCCTTACAGGAGCCTTAAGGCCTTACAGGCCTTAAGGAGTTTTAGAATAGAAAAAAAGGAGTTTTAAAATAGAAAAAAGGAGTTTTAAAATAGAAAAAAATGAGTTCTTGAATGAGAAAAGGAAGTTCTAGAATGGAAAAAAAGTTCTGGAATGAAAAAAATGCTAGAATGGAAAAAAAATCTGAAATGGAAAACAATTAAAGTTCTACAATGGAAAATGGGAGTTCTATTGTTTAAAAATATTCTAGAATACTTCTAGAATGAAAAATAAATCTAGAAAGGAAGAATGAGTCCTATTATGGAAAAAAGGGGCTCTAGAATACAAAAAAAGTTCTAGAATGGAACTCCGTTTTCCCTTATTTGTAATTTCCCTTATTCCTAGAACTTATTTGTATTCTAGAATATTTTTTCATAATAGGACTCCTTTTATCATTGTAGAACTTTGTTTTCAATTTCAGATTCTTTTCCAATCTAAATTTTTTTATTCCAGAATTTGTTTTTCCATTCTAGAAGTTCTTTTGTTTTCATTCTAGAACTCCTTTTTTTTCATTTTAGAATTCCTATTATTTAAATTCTGAATTAGTTTTTGAAAATTACCGTTCCGAAACTCTTTTTCGATTGTAAATAACCTAATGAGTACATCTCCGTATGTACTATATATATGTACTAAATATATTCTAGAATACAAAAAAAGTTCTAGAATGGAACAAAAAAATCTAAAGAGTAAAAATAAAATACTTAGTTTTTATTAAAAAAAACATGATTTGTTTTTTCATTCTAGAACTTCCTTTTTTTTCATTTCTAGAACTCCTTTTTTTCATTTTAGAATTCCTATTATTTAAATTCTGAATTGGTTTTCAAAATTATCGTTCCGAAACTCCTTTTAGATTTTAAATAAGCTAATTAGTACATTCTAGATCTTTTTTTCCATTTTAGAACTTCCTTTTCTCATTCTAGAATAGAAAAAAAGGAGTTCT